>MU251763.1:0-31879 GCA_019669835.1 Amylocarpus encephaloides
GCTACTATCTATACTAGATCGAATATAGTCTAAAATATCTATAAACTTTATTATAGATTTACTAGTCTCTAAAGGCTACTAAAATATAATTATAGCTATAGATTAGTTAAGTAAAGAGGTAATAGTAGATATTCTAGAAGATATTAATACTAAAATAGTAGCTAAATAGTTTCTATAATAATATCTACTCTACTACTTTCTATCTATAGTAATTATCTTCGATAGAGATATATAGTTATAAGCGCCCTATAAAAGAGAGTATATAAGCTACTATAAATTATATATAGGTTGTCTACTACCTTCTTACTAGAGACTAATAGTACTACTAAATAAAGATAGATAGTCGACTTACTTAAGAGCGTTTCTTTTATCTAATCTATAAACAAATATTAAAGAGCTCTTATAGTTATATTTAATTACTCTCTAAGTACTAATAGTCGTCGTATAACCTTAATAGAACTAATATTAAATACACGTTAAGTACTTTCTCTTATAAGAGTTTTATATTACTCTCTTCTTTATAGATTTACCTTTAACTAAGAAGGTTACTTCGTCTAACTAAAGGACCTTTATCTACTTTATCGTCTAGAATATATATACTATTACCTAGAGGAATTAAGTCTTAACCTATACGAGAGTAAGAAAGAGCTTCTAGTATATAATATATTAATAGTATCCTCTTAAATTTAACTAGTACTTAAGTATTTCTACGAAGTATTTTAGCCTAAGCTCCTCTTATAGCTTAGACTATTATAAGATACGATTCTTCTATAATTTAGTATAATATAGATAATTTCGTCTACTTTAGTATTTAATAAGAGAAAAGAAGAGTCTATTTAATTAGAGCGTTAACCTTTAAGAGCTAGATAGTATAGAATCTTTTTAATTATAGTATTACTAAGTTTATAATAAGCTATTAGAGCGTAGACTAGAATCTTACTAAACTAATAAAGCTAGTATATTATCTTCTTATACTTAGTAGAGATCTTAAAGCCTTTCTAATACTTAAAATCGAGAGATAAGAGTATATTAAAAGCTATTAGTAGAGTCTTTAGTTAGAGAGAGAGCTTATTAATTAGAGGTAAAAAAATGCCCTATATATATAGACTTATAAGCCCTAGCTCGTAAGCTTAAAGTTAAAGAATAAGTCGTCTAATTCTATTTTAAGATATTTATATTTATGTCTTATATCGACTTTCTTATATAGGTTCTAGAGGCTAGTAACTAGGTATTTAACTATAGATTTCTAATCTAGAAAGACGTCTTCTAGGTTATCTTCTACTACTATAGCTATCTTAAGTAAGATAGCTACCTTACTAGTTATATAAGTAAACATATATATTTTCTTATCTAAATCGCTAGTAAAGTAGTCTAAGTTTACTATAAGTTTACTTCTAAGTAGAAGTTACTACTAAAGTAAGAAAGAGTTATTTCTATCGTTTAATTAGAGTTTATCTTTAACCTTAGTACTAAGTCTTACGTTTTAACTAGTAGAGCTTAAGAGAGAGCTTATTCTAGCTCGTCGTAGAGTACTAGATTAATAGTTCTAGTCTATAGAGATATATAGAGAACTTCTTAGAGTATTCTACTAACGTATATATTTAGTAATTACTTTATCTTTCTTAATAGTAGAAATAGTATTATATATCTAAATAGCTATATAAGATTAAGTATTATTCTAGCTAAGAGAGTTAAGTCTTACTATAATCTAGTCGTACTATATAGAAGTAATTAGTAGTAGTAAGAGAGAAGAGCTTTTACTATATTACTTATTCTAGAATTATTCTTTAAGAAAAGATTTATCGTCTATTAGCTAGATAGTAATTAAGACTCTATCTTAACCTCTTATAAGAGGCTAGACCTCGAATAACTTAAAAGGAATAATTTCTGAAATTTAATTAAGAAGTACGTAGAGAGCTCGTAAAAGCGTAGCTTCTATAGGGTCTTATATACATAAGAAGAGGTAACTAGAACCTTCTAGAAGTAATAGGATAGAGTAGCGTCGAACTGAATCGAATTCTACTCGTGGCTAGTACTTAGTAAGAGTCTGTGCTTAGCGAGAGCTTTTAGCTCGAGTACACCCTAGGGTCCTAACTCTTATATTACTCCCCTTCTTCCCTTCGCTTTTACCTAGTCGTATACTCCTTTTATTTAACTAGGGCGGTAGTACCCTTTATTACCGATTCTAGCTCCTAAGTTAAATGTCTATAACCGACCTACTTAACTAGGTACTTCTATCGATTACCTCTTTTAGGAGCTTTCTTCTACTTAAGTATATACTCTACCTCGTACTCTTCTATGTTATCGACGAGTATTACAGGAGGCTAGCTTTCTTCGATAACCTGTCCTAGTAGCGGCGTCGCGTATATAGGTCGTAGAAGTCTAGTATAAAATATATTATATATACCTAATAGTATATTTAGACGGTAGCTATAAGATCTAACGACCTCTATAACTGTAAACTTCGTATACCTAGTATCTAGCTTCTTATAGGGCCTGTCTATTTTAATATTCTCTAGACTAAGTTATACCTTATCCCCTACCTAGTAGTTAGGTGCCTAGTCGCGCTTCCGATTAGTCGCCTACTCCTAGGCTTCTTAGGCCGCCGCTATTACTACTTACGCCTACTCTCTTACCTCTTTTAGTTTTCGTATAATTCGATCAGCTTTAGCGATTAGGGAGTCTCTATTATCTGCCTCTAATAATTCGATATCTTTAAGTAGACTCTAATACTATCCGTAGGACAGGAAGAATAGGCTTATACCTATAGATATTAAGTCCCGTTCATATATTCTAGATATAGCTAGCGGTAACTATTTAAGCTAGTCCTCTTAGGCCTAGTCTATAAACTAGCGTAAGACTATTTTAACTACTTTATTTATTTGTTTAGTAGTACTATTAGTCTCTGACGAGAAGGTAGTAGACAACCTACGCTTAATTTATAGTAGCTCACATACCCTCTTTTATAGGGCGCTTATAAACTATATACCTCTATTAGAGATAATTACTAAAGGTAGGAAGTAGTAGAGTAGATATTATCGTAGGAACTATTTTACTACTATTTTAGCTTTAATATCTTCTAGGTCATCTACTATTACCCCTTTACTTAACCGATCTATAACTATAATCATATTTTAGTAGCCTTTAGAGACTAGTAAATCTATAATAAAGTTTATAGATATTTCGGACTATATTCGATCTAGTATAGGTAGTAGCTTTAAGAATCTCTATTAGCGAGACCTCTATATCTTATTTCTCTCGTAACTATCGTAATTCTATATAAACGTACGAATATTAGTTACTATTCCTAGCTAGAAGAATAAGCGAGCTACTAGTGTATATGTAACCTCCCTACCTAGGTACCTATAGAGTACTATATCGTAGGTTACTTAAATTAGGCGAGCCCTTAGGTTAAGGCTATTAGGGACTTATTTTCGTCCCCGGAATAGTAGGTAACCTTATTCTAATATTACGTACTTAGATATAGACACTTTTAAGCTAAGCTCTATAGAAAACCTCCTAGCGCTAGTCTTTGTAGCGCTCAGGGCCTTATTATACTTAGGGTCGTTTACTATAGCCTAATCTCAGTCTATAAGCTCGTCTAGTAGTTCTCCTATTATATAGTCTCGTAGGCTAGTAGGGCTAGCTCTAATAGGCGAAACGCGAACTATAGGGCTTACTACTAGTATTTCAGGCTTTAGTAGCTGTATATTACGGTCCGCTAGTCGCTTATTAGACTCGTTCTAAGGCATATCCTAGTCCCGCCTTAATAGGGCGTTCGCGCGTTCATTTTCCTTACTAGGGACGTATATAATATAAAAGTTATACCTAGAGAGAATTAAGGACTAGTATATCTAGCGCTCCGTAAGCTTTTAAACGGTTATAAAGTACTCTAGATTCTTATAGTCTATATATATGTTAAACTACTTAATACTACGTAATTCGGCGTTCTATTCTTCTAGGTAGTATACGATAG
Organism: Amylocarpus encephaloides; assembly: GCA_019669835.1. Classification (NCBI taxonomy): domain Eukaryota; kingdom Fungi; phylum Ascomycota; class Leotiomycetes; order Helotiales; genus Amylocarpus; species Amylocarpus encephaloides. The sequence continues at coordinate 3,977 of MU251763.1, forward strand.
CTAGTATCTTCTTATCGTAAATCTTATAGTTATATTCCGCTAGGTTATTCTTCTTTAAAAAGAAGGCGTAGGGTACTTATAAGTCTTTATCGCTTAACTACTATAGTATACCCCCTATATACTACCTAGAGGAGTCGGTTTTAATACGTGTAGGCTTGTTATAGTTAAATTAGACTAGCGCGAGAGCTAAAGTAAATATATCCTTTAGCTTATAAAAGGCTACGTCTACTCTATCGTTCTATACGAATTTCCGGTCTTTATACGTAAGCTCTATAAGTGGCCTTACTAGATCTAAAAACCCTTTAATAAAGCGTCTATAAAAGTTAACGAACCCTAGGAAGCTACGTACGCCTTTAACTAAAGTAGGTGCCTCCTAGCTAGTAATAGCCTTAACCTTTTCTAGGTTCATTTTAAGTCCTTTTCTAGCTTCGATAATAAACTCTAAGTACTTAGTCTCTTATACTTTAAATTCGTATTTGTCGATATCGATTTATAAGCTAGCGTCCTAGAGTCGCTATAGTACTTAATATACGTACTTACGGTACTAGTTTCTACTCCTAGACGAATATATTAAAATGTCGTCTATGTAAGTAGAGTAGAATTCGTCTAGGTAGTCGCGTAGGGTCTAGTTAATATACTTCTAAAAAGTACTAGGTGTATTTACTAAGCTAAATAAGGTGACCATTCATTTATATAAGCTATAGCGCGTCTAGAAAGTAGTCTTTTATTTATCGCCTTCCGCGATCTATATCTTATAAAAAGCGGTAATTATATTAAGTTTAGTAAACTATCGTACTTTACTAATATTTCGTAGGGTCTTATAAATAAGTAGTAAGTGGTAGCGGTCCTTCTTTATAATATAATTTAAGTCGTAGTAATCGATATAGAAGCGTAAGCCTCTCTCTAGCTTTTTAATAAATAGTACTAGGGCTACTACTAGTAAATTACTAACGTGTATAAACCCTTTATTAAGTAGGTCCGTTAGAGTCTTCCGAAGTACTAGAAGCTCGTCTCGCGACATACTATATAATAGCCTCTATAAGACCTTAGACTACTAACTATTTATAGTTTCAAGTTTAATAGTATAATTAGTACCTAGCTCGCGTAGTAGTAGTAGTCGTTCTACTACCTAGTAGTTAAAGATACTTAGGAACTCGTAGTAGTAACTTAGTAGCTTAGTCGCTAGATCTGTACACTACTTTATAGCTAGCGCCTTCGTAATATTAGTTATACTAGCCGAAAACACTTATATACTCTTTTACTTCTACTAGCTCTTCTACTAGTAATAGAGTACCGTAGCTAACACCTATATAGCTACATTCGCTTATAGCCTAAAAAATACCTCTTTACTACGTATAGTAGTACCTATAATTCCGATTTTCATTTCTAAACGTGATCTATTAATCCTAGTGTCTTAAGCTATAATCTATAACATTTCTAGAATTATATTATAGTACCCTATAGGTAGGATATATAGGAAAACCCTAGACTCTCTATATCTATCTAGGTTAAGTATAATAACTATAATCTTATTTACGGTCGAAGAGACTTTTCTATTAAACTCTATAACCTTCTATAGCGTAATAGGTAGGCGTATTAGGTTATTATTCTAGGCGAAGTAGGAGTCGTATAGTCTATAAGAAAGGTAGCTAGTATTAATTAGTATATTTATAAATAAAATATTATTTACTAATACTAATATAATAAATAACTCGCTATCTATAGAGCTTTTAAAACGACTTTATACCCTATATAACTCTCTATATAACCTCTAGGTACGACTTTAGCTAGAGGTTACTCTTTTCCTAAATTAGAGTTCGTTTCTTATTCTTCTACTTCTTCTACTTATAACTCTATAGCCTTAGTACTAGTAGTAGAGGCTTTATTCTTTAAAGAAGTAGAGACTTACGGCTTACGTAAACAACTCTCTAGCTTAGCGTCCTAAAAGCCTTAGCGTCTAGGTAGGCTAGCTAGTTTAAAATAGTAGTCTAACACCTAGTAGTATATACTCCTATAGTGTACGTAAGCGCCTTTCTCGTATCTCTTCTACCTTTTAGCTAGGGTAGTACTAGTAGCGCGCTACTCTTATAACTAGCTAGGAGGGCCTCTTTTAGCGACTACTACTATAACTAGCGTAGGCTCTTATTCTATTATATTAGTAGAGGTTTGTGAGTTATACGGCTTCGAATAGCCGCCTGAGCGTACTTACTTTCGCCGGGAGTCTTATGTCTTCACTTCTTATAGGTTGTCGGAAATACGACGTAATAGAGCTACATAGTCTAAATATAAGGTAGGCTCCTCCTAGGTGATTAGATGCCCTCGAAGCTCGCGATTAATAGCGGCTCTTAGGTGGCCTTTACGTACCTGATCGTCTCATTTCTAACCCTAGGCTTCTAGGAGAGTCTGTTTAAACTCTTATAAGAAGTCCTAGAAGTCTCTATTACCCTAGCGTATTATATTAACTTTTGAGAGCGTCTTATTCTCCTTCTATAGGTCGGTAAAGGTAAGGTCTAGCTACTTTAGGAACTCTTTAAGTATAAAAGCCTAGGTTGTTTTAACGGCGCTAATCTAAGGGTATATACGCCCTACCGCTTTCTCTATAAGTCGTCTAAAAGCGTACTAAATACACTCGTTTTTAGTCCTGATAGCTCTAGTGTTAATTTTAAGCTTAGCTTCTAGGATACCTTTAAATTAAGACTATAGCGACTTATTTTCGCCCGTAAACTAATTAGGGTAAGAGAGTAAGTGTTTTAGCTTCCGAATTAGGTCTTCTAGGTCTATAGTAGGGCCTGTTTTAGGTGTATATAGCTTCTAGTATTCTAAGGTTCGTGTACTATTAAGTACTACCTATAATTAAGTGATCTCTTATTCTAACCGCGTATTCGTTTCTTATTAACTCTATATAAAGGCTATTAGCTAATCTAGTATAGCAGAGGGTTGTACTTTATTTACTATACTACCTAGCTACTAGAAGTCGTAGGCTTACTTATTATTACTTATAGTACTTACTTATACGTATACGTGTACGTATACGTGTACGTATACGTGTATATATATATATACGTATACGTGTAGCGTATATCTACTTATACGTATATCGTATATATATAACTCTAGTCTATAAGTAATAGATGAGAGTGACGTACTTCTACTATAAGAGACTAGACCTCGAATAACTTAAAAGGAATAGTTTCTGAAATTTAATTAAGAAGTACGTAGAGAGCTCGTAAAAGCGTAGCTTCTATAGGGTCTTATATATATAAGAAGAGGTAACTAGAACCTTCTAGAAGTAATAGAATAGAGTGGCGTTAAACTAAATCGAATTCTACTCGTGGCTAGTACTTAGCGAGAGTCTGTGCTTAGCGAGAGCTTTTAGCCTAAGTACACCCTAGGGTCCTAACTCTTATATCTCTATCTCTATTACGTCTTTTATAAGTGTTTAAGAGAGAGGTTTATATAACTATCGTTTAGAGATATATAATATATACTACGTTTAGTAATATATAACGTAATAAAAGATAAAATAAACGAATAAATAAAGTAGAATATTATAGTAGGTCTTTCTAGACGAAGAGATAACTTTATTATAATATAACTATATAAAGTAAACTACTACTTATAATAATAAATATAGAGTTAAACGAAAACTACTATATTAAGTAAATAATAAAGTAAGAAGAGAAGAGAGTTCTAGAGAAACGAAAGCTTAAATATAAGATACTAGTAGTATATATATATTACGTACTATATATACTTAGTCTCTAGTTTCTCTAAATCTATAATAGAAACTATTTCTTTCGAGTTATTTAAGGTCTAGCCTCTTATAAAAGGTTAAGACTATTACTAGCTAGAAGGTACTTACTTTAGTTAAAGATATATATAACTTTCTAGAGCTTATTAACTTTTATAGACACTTTATTAAAGAGTTTTTAGACGTAGTATAACTACTTATAGAGATTATATATAAGAATCGAAAATTTATATAAAATAATATAGTTAACGTAGTCTTTAATAAATTAAAGAATATATTTATTTTAGCTTCTATACTAGTTTAATTTAACTATAATAAGTTTATATATATTAAAGCTAACTTCTCTAGATAGTATATAAGAGATATACTATAGTAGCTAAGCGATAAAGACTTATAAGTACTCTACGTCTTCTTTTTAAAGAAGAATAATCTAGTAGAATATAACTATAAGGTTTATAATAAAAAGATACTAGCTATTATATACTATCTAGAAGAAGAGAACGTTAAATTATATAATATTAAGTAGTTTAATATATATATATATAGATTATTAGAATCTAAAGTACTTTATAACTATCTAAAAGCTTATAAAGTACTAGATATATATTATAATTATATAATAATTATATCTCTTTATCTAGATAAGAACCGGCTTATAAAGGTCTAATACTCTTCTAGAATTTTATAAGTAAAGAATATTATATAACTCTTCTATAGGTTACTTTTATTAAAGAGTAATATTTATAATATATAACTTTATTAATTAGTAATATTATTAACTATAGAGTATAAAGGCTCTATATAGTCTAGGTTATTATCTATTAAATAGAAGCTTTATAGTTAACTTAATTAAATAACTAGAATTATACTCTTATATCTTCTTAATCTATTATTATAATCTACTCTATAGTTTACTTACTCTTAAATATTATAAATTAAACCTATCTCTCTTAGCTTCTTCTTTATTATATAAATAGAATCTAGTTAGAAACTATAATAATATACTAGCTCTTAATTCTCTCTAGATATAACTTTTATATTATATACGTCTCTAGTAAGAAAAATAAACACGTAAACGCTCTATTAAGATAAGACTAGGATACGTCTTAGAATAGGTCTAATAAGCGACTAGTAGACTATAATATATAGCTACTAAAGCCTAAAATACTAGTAGTAAGCTCGATAGTTCGTGTTTCGTCTATTAGAGCTAGCTCTACTAGTCTACTAGACTATATAATAGAAGAACTATTAGACGAGCTTATAGACTAGAATTAGACTATAGTAAGCGACTCTAAGTATAATAAGACTCTAAGTACTATAAAGACTAGTACTAGAAGGTTTTCTATAGAGCTTAGCTTAAAAGTATCTATATCTAAGTACGTAGTATTAGAATAAGACTATCTACTATTCTAGGGACGAAAATAAGTCTCTAATAGTCTTAACCTAAGAGCTTATCTAATTTAAGTAACCTATAATATAGTACTTTATAAGTACCTAGGTAGAGAGGTTATATATATACTAGTAGCTTACTTATTCTTCTAGTAAGAAATAGTAACTAATATCTATACGTTTATATAGAATTATAATAGTTATAAGAGAAATAAGATATAATATCTATAAATAAAAGTATTATAATTATATAATAATTATATTTCTTTATCTAGCTAACGTTCTAGTTTAGCTAGAACTTAGAAAGATTATATATATATAAGAAGAACTAGCTTATAAAGATAGGTAACCTCCTAGGATTTTCTTATCTTATATATTACGTAATAGACCTAGGGACCTTTGAGGTCTACTAGGCTTCTAGAATATAAAGGCTCTATATAGTCTAGGTCGTTACCTATTAGATAGAAGCTTCGTACTTAACTTAATTAAATAATTAAGATTATACTATTATATCTTTTAGATCTATTATTATAATTAACCTTATAGTTCGCTTATTCTTAACTATTATAAATTAAACCTATACCTTCTAGCTTCTTTTCTATTACGTAAATAGGATCTAGTTAGAAACTATAATAAAAAGCTTATTCTTTCTATTCTATAGATAATATTAGAGTCTACTTAAAGATATTAAATTATTAGAGGAAGATAATAGGAACTTTCTAATCGTTAAAGTAGACTAAATTATATGAAAACTAAAAGAGGTAAGAGAGTAGGCGTAAGTAGTAATAGTAGCTACCTAAGAAGCCTAGAAGTAGGTAGCTAATTAGAAGCGTAACTAGGTACCTAGCTACTAGGTAGGAGATAAGATATAGCTTAGTCTAGAAAATATTAAAATAGACAGGCTCTATAAGAAGCTAGATACTAGGTATACGAAGTTTATAGTTATAAAGGTCGTTATATCTTATAGCTACCGCCTAGATATACTACTAGGTATATATAATATATTTTATACTAGATTCCTACAACTTATATATACGACGCTACTACTAGGACAGGTTATTAAAGAAAGCCAGCCTCCTATAATACTAGTTAATAATATAGAAGAGTATAAGGTAAAGCGTATACTTAACTAGAAGAAAGCTCCTAAAGGAGGTAATTAATAGAAGTACCTAGTTAAGTAGATTAGTTATAGACATCAGATTTAGAAGCTAGAATCGGTAATAGAGGGTACTACCGCCCTAGTTAAATGAAAGGAGTATACGGCTAGGCGAAAGCGAAGGAAAGAAGGGGGGTAATATAAGGGTTAGAACCCTAGGGTGTATTCGGGCTAAAAGCTCTCGCTAAGTACTAACTCTCGCTAAGTACTAGTTACGAGTAGAATTCGATTCAGTTCGACGCCACTCTATTCTATTACTTCTAGAAGGTTCTAGCTACCTCTTCTTATGTATATAAGACCCTGTAGGAGCTGCGCTTTTATAAGCTCTCTACGTACTTCTTAATTAAATTTTAGAAACTATTCCTTTCGAGTTATTCGAGGTCTGGCCTCTCACATTATGCTTTCTTCAATTTTGTGTTGTATTAGTGCTAACTTACATGAAACCACAATCTGAGTACCTATGAAGTCCTACCAAAGCTGGGGCTATCTTCATAATGAAACTTTTCGGTCAAGTGGTCACGATCCAACGATTTTTATTCACATTCTCGGATAGTGAATATCTACTCTTAATTGGTCTATATTGTTTGCAGCAATACCAATATGGGCTTTTGGAACGGAGAAACCACCGGGGTAAAAAGTTCCAACGGATGCTAATATTGGCGTATGCTGTACTGTTTGCCACTATAACGTAATAGTGGTTATATGAGTCACTTATTTCCTTAGTCATTATTATAAATTATCGGTAAGGTGGCAAAGAAGATTCTGGAGGATATTAAAACCTGATTAGTCAGGCAGTCACTCTCTATATAAAGACTCGCTTGTTCCTGTATTATAGAGGGCAGTCCCTTTTAAAGGTTTCCTAAGAAATACTCTCTTTACCCTACCCCAGAAACCAAATTCTGACTCCTGCATAAGGCTCTCATGTACATATTTCCTCGGAGTTGCTGTCTGCTTTCCTTTCTCCGCCACGTGATACTCTAAATTGAGCTTCAGTCATGAATCATATCAAGTGTCGACAAGCTACGGGCGTGGCTCGACTTTCAAGGCATTTTCTTTCTCATATGGGGAGCTACGGTTCCATTAAGTTACTATGGCTTTTACTGTGATGAGAGACTGGAATATATCTATTGGTCACTCGCGAGAACTCCTTCCTCCATCGTTGCTTGAGTACAGATGTCTAATTACAATGCACCCCCTAGGCCTTAGCCCTCGTCGTAGCCTGTTCCATCATCACCTTCCAACCTCACTTTAGCAACTCATTCCTGCGACCCGCTCGCGCCGCGGTCTTTGGGTCCATTGCGCTCTCTTCAATAATTCCCGTCATTCACGGCACCATAAAATATAGTTAGGATATGCAATACCAGCGTTCGGCGCTTAAATGGGTGTTTCCGACCCTCGACTTGGACACCTTGGGCTCAAGCGCTTATGCGATGAAATTTCCGGAAAGATGGTTCAGGAGAGGTTTTGATGTATTTGGCGCGAGTTATAAGTGTATGTATATATGTGTTGTTGGAGCTGGAATGTTTCAATGTGGGAGTTTTGAAAAGCTTTGACTTTTCACATGCGCATCTAGAGCAGTGTCAAGGATGATTGTTGTGAGTCTTGTAAAAGATCGAATGTTAGATATGCTGTTTAATATAGACCTGACGTTGCGCAGATAATCCTAGGTCACGATCGTGTGGTCGTTACCGAACGCAGAAAAAGATTTAGACATACTCGATTTGGTGGTCAATTTGTTCTGAGCATTCCTCATACAGAGGTATTTCCTCTGCGTAAACAAAGAACCAACAGAATATTCATGATTCTATGTTAACCTAATCTATCTTGACAGTGAGAGGATAAAAATCTTATCGAGTAAGTGAAGACCAGAAAAGAGACCGAAACCCCCCTATCCATGTTTTTAAGCTATTTCTCGTCCTAGACCCCACAAATTATCCAAGTAGCTGTACATAGAGCACACGTTCGTACTATTAGAATTCAGCGAGAGTCACATTCGGCTCGTAAACTATTTCAAAAGGTTTGAGCCAAGAATGCTTTTCTGAATGCAGCATACAGCATACCAAGTGACGAATCTTGAAATTTTGTTGCTTATACCCCGCGTATTTGGAAAGATCGTCTAGACCATTTCTTCAGTCGCCTTTCCCTGCTCTTTCTGGAATCCGCTTCCATGACTTTCAGTACCCTCACTTGCAAGATCGGCCGAAGAACTGTTCACCGATCTCCCCAGTGCATCATGCTTCGCATCCCAAGCCTCCAACTCGGAGTTCGGTACCTTGATCAAGCTATGGCTCGTCACTCCATTGTCCAAAATCAAGACCTCCTGGCGGATCACATAATTGCCAAGTCGAGGGAGACAGTAAACCCAAACACAATAGTATAGACCACAGAGAACGAGACTAACGGCCCAATTAGCTAGTGTGAATGACATAGAACAATAAGAGACCTACATTGCGATACCGACCACGACATATGTTGCGTACCAAAAGCTGACGTCGCCTCCATTGCGGCCAGTAACAGGAGGGTACCACGGCATGATGAGGAGGTACACGTTGCTGAAGATGCTGAAAGCGATGACAATATCGTACGCGCGGAACTCGCTTGGTGGTGCACCGAGTTTCTTGCGTCTATAGCGAACGAAGAAGAGTCCGACTGCCATGGCTGTATCGAAGAAGGCCTGAGGATACGTGCGGAGATCAACAACTGGAGGGTATGATTGTTATCGAAACCATTTTCTTGCAGAAAGCAAACAGCAGGAAAAATAAGGGGTACGAACCGAAGTTGAAGGCATCGCCAGCAGGAGGAGCGAGGATCATTAGGATGGTTAAAGCCCACTTGAGGAAATATGGCCCAGTCGGAGTACCAAATGGCTCAGTAGAGGCCCAGAACCTGGGCCATGGAAGAACCCCTTGTCTAGAGAAGCGTCAGTAGTGTCAAAGTGCAGCCAAGAAAGCGAGACCTGCCTTCCACATTCTCGAATGAGCCGAGATTGGCCAAGGAGAACAGTTATAATGTTGCCGAAGGCGCTGAGAGCAATGAGAAAGTTCAATCCGCGAACGGCACCACCTTTCCCGAAAACCTTCTCAAAGAAGAGACTGGCAGCGATTTGTGAAGACTTCTTTAATTCTGCCTTTGGGACTTGGGAGAACTTAGAGTTAGCTAGAAGCAAAGACGCTTGGGGGTAGCTCGACTTTACCTGCTGCGAGGTATGCAATATTTGCGAATTCATACAGGGTTGTGACGATAAACAAGGAAATAAAAGCATTATTGTGGATAGTCTTGACAGGATTCTATTGCCTAGTAAGCCTCATACTAACAACCATTGGTCAATCTTGGACACCTGCCTTCACCTCATTGACAACATTGAATGCGTTGTCGTATCCCGCATAGGAGAATATGACCTTGACAAGAGCATTTGTCACTCCATATGCAGTACTGGCTCCTTCGAAGGAGTTTTGGAAATTCGCTGTAAGGTTTGTGACATTAGTATTGCCCCCCAGAACAACGAGTCCTGTTATAGCAACACTGTGGAGAGTTAGAACACATGAACAGTTTCCCATCAGCAGGTCATGTGAGGGGCTTACAACACCAAAGTGATAAGTTTGACAACTCCAATACTATTGGAGATCCAATAAGAGAACCGGGTATGGAAAAGAAGGACTATTTTCTAGTTAGTAGCCGATTTTGAGCTAGAGAGGGGGAAATTTACGCAAAACCGCAATGCTGTAGCCAGCAATGGCAACTCCTTTCAACTCCCAGTCCGATGGAGCGTGTCCGTTGATCCGGAACAGGTATCGTGCGAGGACTGTTGAACTGTTAGAACTACCCCAGTGAAGGGGTCAAAGTGTGTTTGCATACCAATTGCGTTGCTGCTGCTGAAAGACAGAATCACTGATTGAGCAGCGAACGCGAGTGGGAGGAGATATTTTGGTCTAGGATATGCTTGCTCAAGGTAGACGACCTCAGAACCAGAGCGATTAGGAAAGTAAGATGCGTATTCAAGATAAACACTAAGCGATCTAGCTGCGATGAGTGATCCTATGAACCAGAAGATTAAACTAAGTCCAACCGAACCCGTGCCAGTAAGTACCGAAGAAGCTGGGGGAGATGTTAATTATGACTCCTAATGAATGCGAACGCGTGTACATACGTGTAGAGTAAACGCCAGTGCCAACCATCTTGCTGATATTCAAGAACATGATGGTAAGCGGGCCGACAGAATACCCCAAAGGGGAATGAGTCTCGACTGGGGCTCCGCTAACTTCTTGATAAGAGGGCTGAGATTCATTTCCGCCCTGTTCAACTGTGAACTTGAGGCCACCCTCCGAAACAAAGTCACCAGGAGCATCATGTGCAGTTGTTGTGCCTTGATCTTGGACCGTACCCTCCTCAATCTTGCTGAAACGTCGAAAGAACAACATTGGAATCAAGCAACGATGGTAATCTGAGTGCGAAACAAAACTCACTTTTGCTCAAAAGTCGAGGGGATCAGGCTGATTATAGGGGAATCCCAATGGATTGACGTTATGGTGCCAATGACTTGGCCGTAACAGTGCAAGCAGTCTCCATTAACAGTGCTGATTGTACTATTAAAAGGGATGTGTGACCCCACTACCAACACCTTGTGAACTTCCGTATACAGTGCAGGACCTAGCCTTTCATGCATGCAACATTAAATATGCTAGCAAATCAGATAACAGAATTAACGATCTGATAGCGGTTCTGGCTCTGCTAAATTCTGGCGATAACAAGATGTTGGACTGTGAGATCCATCCGGGGCGATAGTAGCAATGATATTTCATGCCAAAGGTTTGATATTGTGCAATGTATTGATAAAGGAAGGTGAAATAGTCTGGGCCGCGCTTCTGCGATGCTTAGAACATGTACAATTATTGCTTAGAATAGCGCCATGATACCTAATCTCCATTGAATTAAATGAGCTTATACAAAACTTGTGAACCATAGAGGCGTCAATGCAAATACCAAATCCTTAAATGCATGTATCTGTTGATTCTGACTCGGAAAGGCCGAGGGATCTGATCGGAAGACGCTAAGCGATCAACGAAAACGGGGTGGGGATGCCCGCTGCTGTGGTTCCCGAGGACGTCCTGTGATATGATCCTGGAGTCTGCAATTTGTGTACCATTACGAGATCAAAAACGTATTGGACAGTATACTGACGAGGTTGAGTTCTCGAAAAAGACAACGCAGAGCCGTAAAGAGAATCTAACAAGGGTCAAGACATATTTAATGCTCGTCGACACCTCTACCCCTTTCACTAGGAGTAGATTCAAATTTTGCTCTCACTTTTGCTTGTACCCTTACTGGCGGTTCTGATTCGTGGTTTTAGCGGAAATACCTGCTTCTCTGGCGTGATGTCATCATATAACCGACCTCATCGAGCAGTTAACACATCAGGGGTCGACCGAGCATGCCCAGGATCTCGAAACGAGATTAACGGACAAAGTGATGTCTAAAGAGACAGTTTGATTAGCTTGACAAGTGGAGGGAAGAGGCCAACTATAAGTTACTGTTGTTCTAAAGTGTCCGAGTGGCCATCACGGGAAAGGAAGACAGCAGGATTGTTAACGTTTTGAATATCGACTTGGCGAACATTCAATCAGAAATTAAATCGTCTGAGATAGCGGAGTGCGTTCAGTGCCTCAGAGATTTGGTGGAATGTCTGCAGAACGTGGGAGTGACTAGTATCTCGTGAAATAACGGCGAGCGCATTGCAGGATGACTCTCTCCCTGGTTGCCTCCATCCCCGTTGATAAAGAAGAGGATTGGGGGTTTATGGATTCTCTTTGTTTCCCCAACTGTAACAAGATAATCAAAAAGAGATCTATGTATGTTAGAAATTTGATACGTGCTTATCAGCAACCCAAGGTTCGGATAAACTACAGACCAGATCCCGCCTCGTAGCAACAAGTTCATTGTATACTCGCTAAGTATAAGCGAGTTTTCTCTGACCTCCAGTAGTAGTACCCAGAGCGAATAGAGAGACGATGTCTCTAGAATTGGTATGGAAAACTTGCTTATCTGCAGTATAAGCTAGTTCTCAGATCAGACTGTGGTCAACTATTAAGGTAAGATCCTTATTATGGTTAAGCACAATATCCCCCAGCTCCCCTCCATGGCCGTTGTCTGGGCGTCCACGGATGGGAGCAGTGTGTGACGAGATCCCAGCATAAATGAGGAAGGAAGTTTTGTTCTTGCGTATGTTGTGCGACCGGCAACCCACGATGAACATTGAAGCCGTTCCTATAATGTATATCTTGCGAAAGCTCTGTAGCACTGAATGGAACTTGGCTGATAGGAATTTGTCCTTGCGGGTGAAACCGAGTGGCTGATTTATTAATAAACTTTGGGCCCGTTTGGCAACTTCTAAATACCAGTATTTCGGCGAGTACTCGGTATGTAGTATTTCTAAACCCACCGGGGCGTTTGGCAACCCGTAAATACTAGTATGTTAGACAGTACATCAGGAGGTGCTAGCCGATATACTGGTATCTAGCATCTAGTATTTTATTACCTGATAATCGATAATTGACGTTGTTATAAGTAGCTTCGATAAAAAAAATTCTTATATACTACTATCGCTACCGCTACCTCTCGCTACTTCTGTATTACTATTCGTAATCCAGGATCGACAATGTTGAGAATAAAGAAGTTATAATCCTTTTTGCCCTCTTATCACTCAGGATCTTGGACTGTTCCTCTTCCTCTGTAATAACTACCTACTTCACCTTAGTCTTGATCTGTTACTACTAATAGTACCCTTGACTCCTGAGTCCTTGAAATACTAGTGTAGCAATTCGGCGATATTAGAGTAATCGATTTCTTAAACACATTATCCGCTAGCTTTCCTACCTTGATATACGACGCCATTAGCGTATTTAATACATGCTTAAGATCCTCGCTCTAGATTATCCTAGGACTGGTACTCGCTCTTGCCTAGCGCTCCACGGACGACACTTTTTTGGGAGTGATTACGAATTCTTACGCCTACTATTACAGTGTTGTAGTGTTTTAAAAATAGAAAGGTTTAACTCATTCATTTCTAGAATAGTTTAATATTACGTCAGTGGATAATTTAAATATCGGCGGAATATATATTTCCAACCCCGAAATACCCTAAAATAATATCGAGCGTTTGGAAGATGGGTTTTTGAAATACTAGGATATATAAGTGCAAAAATACTAGGTCGAATACTAGTATATAAAATACTTAAAAGTTGCCAAACGGGGCTTTATTATTAGCAAAGCTGAGAGTGAACTTAAGCTCAACGACTTAAGGCAATTTGCTACCGATTTCAAACTCAGCACGCCAAATAAAACAAATTGCAATCAGGCGTAGAACCGATATGGAACTTAAGCTCAAATGGCCTAAGACTGTTTTCCAACCTTGCAAACTCGACGCGCCAATTCCTAGAGATCTGATAGTAGATCTTTCAAACGCATCATTTCAGGCAGAAATTTCCCTTCGAGAACTCGCCAATAGACCCATGGGAAGTTCCATATTGAAGCGCAAGCCAGTCCCATCTGTTCTATGGAAACGCTGTGTACTAAGTTGCCATGGATAAGAGAGGCGAAAAAATGCCTATGGTCAATTTAAGCTATTATCCGTCCTCCTAGCTTTATTCTAAGAAGCACACCGTTCTCAGAGAGAAATCACATGCACTTCTAATCCTTAATATTTTTAGCCTCACTGTTGTGTCTTCCGTTCTAGGGTTTTCATTCTTGGAAAGATATTACTTCCTATTACTCGGAGCCTAATCCAAATAATTCCGCCCCCAACACCAAAGTAATAATTTCACAGCGACCCCAGCCCATCCCCCTCCTCCTCTCATTCAAAAGAGCACTCATAAGCGCAACCAGTTTACTATAGCTAACCGTCAACTCCCCCTTGCTCTCCCTTCCCCCCAAAAACTTAAATGTCTCCCCAACAATAGTCTTCGCCAACGTCTCGACATTCCTTCCATTGGCCCAACCCTCGGTATTCGCCAAATCTAGCCAAATCTGCGCAACTTCCATTTTCCTCCGTACACTATCATCACCTTATTCCAAGCCATCGCTGCGGATTCCCAATTCGCCGATCTTGGATTTGAGGAGCTCTAGACTTTGCTCGGGTAGCAAGCTGAGGAAATGGATGGTGGTTGGGAAGCGAGAGGAAACCCATATCAGAGAAGATTTGACCAATTTTGAGGGCCGTGGTTGTCTTTCCAGTTCCATGCTTGCCGGAGAATATGTATGTGAAGGGGATGTGGGGTCTTGGGTCGACGCTGTACTTACGCATTCCTTTGGCGATGTTCTGGTAGCCTTCGAATTGAGCAATGATGTTTTCTTGGCCGATGACGTCTCTGAAGTGCTCGCGACAATTTTCATGTTTCGTGAGAATACGTTCGTAGTTCTTGTCGAAGTCTTGTGGCTCGAGAAGTATGTGAGGTTTCTCGTTGGATAAGTTGCGTCTCTGTTGAGATATTTTGGTCCGTGTGAGAATATTTAGCACTTGCTTCTTGACCTTCTGGTCTAGAATCCGGTCCAGTTGGTCGACGCTGAAGGACAGAAAGTCAAATGCATCTTCCAATGGAAATCTCCATGCGAGACCAGGGTTGCTATGAGAGAACATGTCGAGCATTTGGTCTGTAGAGCCCGCGAGAATAACATAACGATCATCCCCTGGGTTATTTTGGATTTCAGAGACAAGAGTGTCTATGATGGCCACTCTGAAGACGTCTGTTTTGTTGCAGCCTCTGCTTCGGGGTTCAGGATATAGAGTGTGCGCCTCGTCTATGATGAGAACTCTGCCTTTTGGAGCTGGGAGGACTTTTTTAGTGTTTGCTTCGGAATGTCCGATGTACTTGCCAATGAGATGGGAAGGATTGCGAATCATGACCACCGCGGTTGACAGGAGCCCTATATCGGCGAGCACCTGGGCGTAAAACTTTCATATTCTGGTTGTTTAGGCACCTTATCTTCCTCTGACAATGGACTAGATTTCGTCTTATCGACAGTGTCCGAGTTATCATCTGCCATAGAGGTATTGGCAGAAATAACTGCAACTTCTTCGGTCGCGGATTCTTCAGGTTTGGTTTCCTCTCCCGTATTATTCTCTTCACCAGCCGTTATTGCAAGCTTATCTCGGCATTCTGATGGACAAGGAGTAGGATCTCTCAGGCTAGCAATAGGAGTCGCCTCGGGAACACCATCAGTATCATCGCCATTGTCGTCGCTGTCGAACTAAAGCACGTTATCGACTGGCCACTCTTCAGACGAAAGACCGAGTAAGGTGTTGTTAGGTATCAACACATCTTGAATTTCTTCAGCTCCATCAGGCTTATCATCGTCCTGTACATCCTCGAGATCTACGAGAACTACATTTCGCAGCCTCCTCAGAGCAGCAGCCAACCTAGCCAATCAAAGTCTACTTATGCAAGCATATGAAGTGACTCATTGCCTTCGTTGGGTTGGTGGTTGTTTTCAGTCACCGATGGTTGTGGGGTTAGGTAGGTCAATTGGTTTGGGATGTAGGTGAAGATACAGAGGTTGGCTTTGGGGCTAGAGAATTAGGAAGATTTGGGTGAGCGAGCACGTGAGAGACATACGATGGGGGGGGGGGGTGAATCTATATGCCTGGAGATGGCTTTAGTCAAGGTATGATGTTTCATTCCTAGGACTTGAAGTAGGTGTTTATATCACGTGCTTCGCCTCGGCCCTTGCCCCTTTAATGGGCCGTGATCTGGAATATGCCAATTGGCAACAATCATAGCCACACACCTCAACCCCCACACATCGCCACCAATCCCCCTACCAGCCCCGAAAAGCTGCACCGCGCCGAAAATCAAGAAAATAGACCGCTATTTATGAGATTCCCTATTTATATGTCAAGTCTCTTACCTGAGCAATCCCGTGAACATCACCACTATGCTATAGTAGGTCTCAAAACTATGTTCGTGCTCTGCCCTATGAATATGAGCCTCTAGTCTTTGAAGAAAAAATGTCCGAAAGTCAAAGCAAGGGGTATTGACCATCGCATTCATATTCGGCATTAAAATTCGTGGCTCTATCGTACTGTACATACATACAGTTCCTAGCCCCATTTTCCATTCCCGTCCGTGTAAAACTCCCTAAAATCCTACAAGCTTAGTCGTCCATTGGTTTGTCCGTCAACGTGACGCCAAACTTCTCCCCAACGCCATCATCATACCCGCTCATACTCCCAACACTGTCTCGTTTCGATGAATCTTGTGCTTGATTCATTCGCAACGCCACTGGCTTTCGTCCCCCAAATCTAGCTCCTCCACCAACTGGTGTAGACCGTCCCAAGCTGTTGCGCTTCTCCACACCGACAGTCATATCACCCATACCGTCATCCATTCCTGGCATATATGTAGCGCTAGTAGTTGTGTCCGCGGATCCATTAGTGACGGAATGTAGTGGGGGCGGCGCAGTTTGTTGGCCATTGGATGGTTCAGTAGCTGGGAAAGGGGCGTCACCTCCAGGAACCTCCAGACTATGACGAGCTGCGAGATGCTTACTGTCTCGAGGGTTTGTTGGTGATGTTTGGACAGGAAAGCGAGTTTCCGGGCCTCCAGAGCTACGATCTCTGCGGTGGCCACGTCCAGGTGACGGTGCCGGGCTTGGAGCTCTGCTCCGGGAACCACCTCCTGCAGCAATAATTGCGCGAGCGCGAGCTTCCATATTCGCCTTGCGGTTGCTCTCATCAGAGCTAATCGCCCGTGGTCGGTTTGTATCAACGCTAATACTATGTGTCAAAGAAGAAGCACGCTTCAGCTCGCTAAAAATTGCGATTTTATGTGCAAAGAGATCGCGGATCAAACGGTACGAGTATTTCTCTTCCATGGTCATCGAGGTCTCCGTCTTTGGACGAAGCATGCAAGACGCAAGTGAAGTTGCTAACGCCGCGATGTAAGTTTCGTCTGCAGAAGTCAATTCAATAAGTCTAGTAAAGTGTGTCATGAGTGCATCAAGAGTCGCAATATTAGAAAGACGTAGTTGACTGAGTGTGTTCTGAATGACTGAGATGCGTGCCGAGTCAGAGGTCTCCGATGCTGGGGTTGAATAAATGGTTTTCATAATTTCGTAAACATGCGAAGAGACCAGAGAATCTAATTCACGTTAGTATGTGTGATCGATCTGGAATGATGTCCAACTTGCCTGGTAGCTCCAGTAAATACAATTTAAGGACGCTTGCAATGATAGGAATCTCGAATGGTTCCAACGTCTCGATATTAAATGGCTTGCCGGTATTGAGCATTTCCCGGACGCGGTGAGTCTGACCAAGTGGCACTTCGACGAGCCACACACTTCGGCGGGCTTCATCTCCCTCGAGGTCTGGGTATCTATTATCCAAGAATGTGAGAATAGTAGTGATTATGGCCGGTACACGCTTTCTGTCCGCACGAGCTCTTGCCTCGAGGTCGACACCGAAGGTTTGCTCATCCGACGAATTGTAATAATTCTCGTAGACGGTGACCTTGGGTGCGAAATTACCAGTACGGTAGTTCTCCAGGAGATAGCGGAGGTCGCCAAGTGGCTGGACAGTCTCTTGGTAGAGCATCATCTTATCGACAGTAGACTGCAGGCTTGGAATAACGTTGCTGATTGTCCCAGAAAAATCCAGAATGATGGTCTTCATAGCCTTAAGCCTATCGAGCTCGCAGCGTTCGAGGTAGCGCAAGTGCTCGACGATTGCTTCTTCCATCTGGCAACGATAAAGATCTAGCTTTCGGACGCCAGCCTTGTACCTCTGATCAGCCTCAGCTGCCTCTCTTCGTAGTCGGTCGCCTGGGGTCTCGTTCGGGTGTGCAGTGTTTAACGGGTTCCATCCTGATAAATACTCGGAGACAGTGCCGACTGGAGAATCGATGCTATCGCTATTGGATGCAAGAGAAAAAGTCCGCCCCAATGGCAGCTTCTTCTCAGGAACACCGGCCCACTGGAAGGCCTTCGGCTTCCATTGGTAGGACATTTTCGAGCTATTTGCAAAGACGTTTCCAACGTTTCCGATCAACCGCAAGAATCCGTGAGTGATTAAATCCTGCCCAATTCGTTCAGCATGGCTAATGCTTGTTGCAGACATGAACTTCTGGAAATATTCTACTATTTCCGCACCTGTTGTCGTGTTTACGTAGGTTCCGAGAATCGCAACCTTCGTCTCACCCAATTTGACCGTTTGTAGGATATGACCTAGGATCTTTCTGACTTGCTCGGGTGTGTACACATCATCGGCGATTTCGAGAGGCTCGTCCTCATCTTCCTCTCTGTCCTGGACTTTGATTTCGGGTATCTTTGGTTTCGGGCTCGTTTCTGGATCCTGGAAAGCCAGCTTGTTTTCCTCCTCGATATCTTCAACCAGGCGACACTTGTTGAAATATTGGCTTCTTAACTTCTTGACAGCCTCCGCCTGCCTATCGTGGGTCTTGATATGTGCTTGAAGTTCGTCCTGTGAATTCTGTAGTCGAGATTCGTGCGCGTCGCACCACCGGGAGAATGGTGTGACTACTAGGTCTCGAATGCCTTGGGCAATTTTCCGGTGACTTTTGGCAGCTTCTTCCATCTCAGTCCGAACTCCATCATATGCCTGTTGTGACCATCAGTAATTGGCCCTTATTATCCAGTACAAATGCAATCCTCACCTTCCGGACACTGGCTCCATCATCGCGCGAGAAACCCCCTGCAATTCTGTCTGTTGCTGGTCCTATCTCACCCAGGCGCATTCCATATATGTCTTCGGCTTCAGCTCGCATGCGCGCAATTGTTAGGATCTGCTCGTTTTCCGCAACACCTTGCTGCAGCTTGCCAAAGAGGACTCCCAGTCCTACACAGAATGATCAGTATACGAAGTTCTCTTCTCTTCCGGGGTCATTTCTCCATGTACCTCCGGCATAGTCGCCAGACGACCAGAAGGAATCCGCGAACCCAGGCATGGCCGGCAAATGGTTGTATGCAATATGTGTTTGGGTATTATGGTTGATCGTGAATGGTTCGCAGAAGAAAGCTTGACACTATTCGCAGTATGGGCGTTGTTGATGTTTTCTTTGTTAACGAATGACTGGGAAAGACAGCGAGGCTTGAGGTGGCTGTTTAGGAGTGATGCGGGTGGCTTGTCGGCCAGCAAGACTGAGGCCGAAGAACAATGTAGTTGTCTTGTGTGTTGGTCAGGCAAAGGAGACTTCGATAGAGGTGAGATGACGGGACGAGTCAGAGGAGGTGAGGAGATGAGAGATGAAGAGATGAAGGTATTCAGGAGAGAAGCGAATTCGCGACGGGGATCGGACTCGTATCCTGCGCGCTGCCCTGTTTCCGACGAATTTCTGGAGGTAAGTCAGGTGACGCACCATCCCAGTACCCCGTACCCGGGTAACCTGGCTGAGGGGCCGAAAGGGGCTTAGATGGACAGGAAAGGTCACGTGATCTGACATCGGCCAATTCCAGATTCAAGCACCATCCCGACATTTGACATCAACATCACGTCCCATTGTAAATATATATCCTGTATATCTTTTGCTATATATTTTGCTATATCTTTTGCTATGGCTTCCTCTACCGAGCAGGACCCTCTGCTGGTCAAAGGCACATCGTCAGCAGCATCATCGTGCAATCGCGCTTCCGATCCCCCATTCTCCCAACAAGCAACATCCAAGCATGAGAAGGACCTCGTTCTTTTAAACGCTCTTCTGGATGACAATCGCCCAAGGAGAAGGATCGTCAGTAACACGCTCTCCATCATATGGGGATTATGTTTCGTCTTCAGCCTTGTTTTCACTTTGATGCCCCAGAAGACATACGATGATATTTTGACTTGTTTTCGTCCACTTCCTGTTCCTCAAACAGTTGAGCAAAGGGTGAATCGGATCTTGGCCGACACCCCACTCATTGGCAAGCGATCCCATTGCCTTTCAATCTAGCTTCCTTTTCGTGTTATTAATGTCCAACACTAATACCCCATAGATGGCCATAATGATCTCGCTATCTTAATAAGATTTTTATACAACAACCGAATTTATGATGACAAATTCACCAAGCCGTTTGAAGATGGTGGCATGTATGCTCATGTTGATTTGCCTCGATTGAAGGAAGGGAAGAATGGAGGTGCCTTCTGGAGCGCCTTCGTCCCGTGCCCATCTAACAACTCTGATTTTACGGACAGTAATTATGCTGACTGTAAGTTGACGATTGTTTCAATGCTGCCAATTGCTCGATGTTTGTTGCAGACCACATGTCTGAATACCGCTCAACCACACCAAAGCCATACGTTATATATCACCCTTGCTAACTTGAATCAGCCGTGGCATTTACTCTAAGTCAAATTGATCTCCTGACTCGCCTCCAAGAAGCTTATCCAAGCCGATTTTCTTCTCCGCCAAATAGCACGACCGCCCTGAAAGCCTTTAAATCAGGCCAACTTATCTCGCCTCTTGCGATTGAGGGCCTTCATCAGATTGGCAACTCTATATCTAACCTACGTCTCTTCCACTCCCTAGGTGTCCGTTATGCCACACTCACGCATAATTGCCACAATATCTATGCCGACGCAGCTCTGCTTGAGGTTCCTGGTGGCCATGAAGTTGAGGTCGCCAAGCCAAAATGGGGTGGTGTCTCTCAAGCTGGGCGAAAACTAATCCATGAGATGAACAGAATTGGCATGATGGTTGATCTTGCGCATGTTAGCCAAGATACAATGCGTGACGTCCTAGGCGGCTCATCTGACTGGGAGGGTAGTCTTGCTCCCCCAATCTACTCTCACTCCTCCGCATATGCAATATGCCCTCATCCTCGGAATGTCCCAGATGACATTCTTCAATTAGTCAAAATGAAGAATAGCATCGTCATGGTTAACTTCAGTCCTGATTTCGTCTCCTGCATTCCAAATCGATCCAATCCATCCGGCTTACCGGACTTCTACCCTCAAAACTCGACATTAGCCCATGTTGTCAAGCATATCAGGCATATTGGCGACCTCATCGGTTACGATCACGTTGGCTTGGGGAGTGACTTCGACGGCATTCCAACCACGCCCGAGGGCCTGGACGATGTTAGCAAGTTTCCAGAACTTGTCGCTGAAATGCTAAGGCAGGGTATCAATGACAAGGACGCCGCGAAAATTGTCGGGAGAAACATATTGCGAGTGTGGAGCGATGTTGACAAGGTCGCCCAGAAAATGCAGGCCAGTGGCGAAAAGCCTCTCGAGGACAAGCTTCCGAGTCTCAAATTCCTGCCGGCATTCGCATAACGGATTGTAACTCAACCGTACCGTTACGAACTCTCTAATTGCGATCTCACAATATTAAAAAGCGACATCCGTCTAAATACTAAAGAACTTTTTTATCACGTTCTCAAACTATGTCCCTTCAGTCTCTCTCTTTGCCCGTCCGATTCCACGGCCTGCTTCAACTAAAAGGGACTCCACAGATGGCGCTATACAAAAAGTTTCTCAAGATCTAAAATATCGCCACCTTCTATATAAGAGCTTCTCCGCCTGGAACGCGTTCTTTGGATGAGTCGGACCACACCACCACATCAATCCAAAGTGAATGGCGCTATCATCTCCGCACGATATGCCTTATCTAAATAACGCAAGAACCTGTATAGTTTGAGAGGTTTTGCACCCTGTATACAGACCTTCAGGTACACAGCGCCTGTTGGCAGTGGACTGTTGAGATCTGGCCAGAGGCATATTAGATGCCGGTACGCTGAAACTAAGCTTTTATCCGGAAGTGTAATGGCATGCAATATTTCTCCTTCAGCAGAAACACGTCCGGGAGTGCAAGAATGGCTGCTGTCTTGGGGTGCTGGTGCCATCAACCTATGACCAAGAGCACCCCATGATTCGGATGTTTAGCTTTTATGTGGATTTCTCTAAAGAGTCGTCGGATAACCTGTTGGAAAATGTCTTCCTATGAACCCCCGTATTGCGATGAGCGAACCGAAAACTTTGAAATTGGGATGCCAAAACTAGATTACCAAATTCTCTTTATGTCGGGGGAATTACTTAATACCTTCCTTCCCACAGACGTTGACGGATGCCCAGCTCCATGTAGGTGTGCTCTTGTTGCCTGAGCAAGCTTTGGAAGCATTACTGGGTCGCTATAGCAACCGTATTGAATCCAAACCCTCCCATATATCCCTTAAGTCCATTTTCTTCCTGATAGCCGCTCGAGATTCTGTATAATTTCTATGAATGCGACGAGTGGATCAGTAACAAAAGTCATTTCTAGCGCACAGTACGATTGGACACTCCCCCGCCACTTTTATATCCAATCGAGGTTTTCGAAATCATAAAGCTCGTCTATCATACGGATATCACCATGGCCAACTCCTGAACCGAGATAGTGTCCGTCCCCGAACCAGCGTTCTTGCCTGCAGTCCCAAAATATGGCTGTTTCGATAAAATAAAGGACACGTGGAGACAAGGCCTGCTCTTGCAAGACCCATGATCTCGAATTCAGTGGCCTAAAGTTTACTTGTTTCATGTATGTTTCGGAGGCCTCTCTATGCCGATCCTTATACTACGTAGCAGGAGCGTTTCCAGCCCAAACCGTACACACTTGCCACCGCTGCCATCCCAAGAGGCCGTGGCTGCCAAATTACACACCGAATGGCGATGGAAACCACGGATATGTATCGACTCTTGCTCCCAATGCTGCTTCGAATCTACATTCCTATGCAAAGCGAGTCGATCCACATATACTCAGACCCCAATTTTCTAATCACTGTGATAGCTTCTTGGCGAGTCCGAGATAGTTGCTCCCTTGGTAACGCGATTTTGAGTTGTTCGAGAGTCTTTGTGGTTAGCCTCACTGGTTGAGGACTGCCTCGACAGTGACCCAACGTCAAATACTTCGGAGCTTCTTTGGAAGCTGTTTCGCACACCAAATGTGCTTCCCCATCACGCCCTCTGGCTAACAACATGCTTGGATTCCTATTGCTGGAATGTCGAAAGTCTTCGGGACAACAACCTGCATGAGTGTTAAGGTAGTCTTCGAGCTACTTCTTTGCTACGTTGATTTCGTCATTTAAGCCCGTACATTTCCCACGCTGTTCAAATGCCACATCTCCTGCCCCTTCTTTCCGTAAAGGACCTAAAATGATGCTATTTCTCGATCTGATGCCCTCTTCCATCCTTTGTTCCTCCCGTGTGCCTGCAGACTTTTGACGCTACACAAGTGTATTGTCTCCATCCAATTCCTTCAAGCAAGCCCCCATTTCCAGGCGTTTGCGTAATTTGTGGTCAAGACCTTCAGTCCGATCGCCGATGCATATTTTCGCTCGCTTCTAGTGCTGGGTGGCACGCCTTCGGCGAGAGGGAAAGAGGTAAGATAGTCGGGTAGTAGATCGAACCCGGATCTGAGGTTCCACTCGAGAAAATTCTTCAAAAGACGGGATTCTAGGTTTGTAGGGCACAGTACAACATGTATTGGTGCTCAGATCATTGCTAGCCGTCGAAATGAGGTGTTCAAGGCGTGCGACCACGTACTTCGTCTATCATAAAGCTCTCTAAGAAACTCGGCAACTCAACCTAGCAGCAAACAGAGCGAAGGAATTCTCGATGCGGGAACGCAAAAGGAGAATCCTGACGGATAATTATCAAAATTGCAAACTGCAAGAACAAACGAAGAACATGTGGCTCAACAATGCATCGACGTTTATGGAGCTTTTACGATAACGGATCTATAAGTAAAGGAAAGATGGCAGATCAAGTGTATGCTTTATTTCTTATTTTTGGAGGCGCGGGATGAAATTCATCCCACAGCTGGTCAAAGCCTATGAAGTACCGGAGTCTCCCCCTTTTCTTATCGAATACAAACCAACACGGAGAAAATCTAACCGGAGTAGAGGAAAACTTTTTCCCTGAACCGCTTAGTGCCTAAGAAGCATTGCCCTTCTCGACCACCTCGTCTCGTCCAGGACCTACACCAATGTAGTTGACCTCAACGGCACAGAATTTCTAATCGAGGTTAGCTGCTATTTTTGTGAATGGAAAGGGCTCCGGTGGGAGTGGTCGGATTACCTCGATGACGTTCACGTAAGCACGTGCTTGAGAAGGTAGGTCTTGGTAATTCCTCGCTTTGGATGTCGACGTGTTCCAACCTTCTAGAGTCTCATAGACGACCTCGCAATTGTCGAGTTTGCTAAGATCAGCTGGCCAGCTGGAAATTCTTGTTAGGATGTTTACACTAAATTTGATAGGACTTTACCCCATGTCATTCCCGCTGGCGTCTTTGTATCCTACGGCAATTTTGATGGATGGGAATGTGTCCAAGACATCCAACTTAGTGAGGTTCAGTTCTGTGTCTGAAGATTTGTCAGTAGATGCAACCAAAAACGAGCACCATTCGTTGGAAATGGCCGCTTGCCAAAGAGGAAAAGCGTTGAAGCTTACAGTGATTGATCTGACAGCTGTACTTCACAACGACGAGGTCAAGCCTACAAAAGATCAGCATGGCAGTTATTTCTATAGTCCGATCTACGCACCATCCACATCTGCGTCTACGACCCGTTGTGACACCAAATTCACGGCCAACCTCTTGTAATTTCTCCCCCTGTGTGACGTTAGTATCATATATCATAGCTTATTGAGGGGTATTCTTTTCTCACTTACAACTTCAGGGGTTAAGTCTTCCGTGGGGAATGGACCGCCTCCGACTATAAATTAATTAATCTACGAATATCATTCAACTGAATTTTTAAAATGCATACCTCTGGTGGTATATGCCTTCACTATGAGTTACATCAGCCAAGTCCAATTGTTATCGAGAAGAAGCTGATCGGACGCATCGCTCCCCGTGACAAGAAGGTACTAACCGACGCCAATGATGTTTTCAACTTTGCGAGGGTTCAATGCTAGCCCAGTGAAAATCCCCTATTCATAATTAGCCAATCCCTTTGCTTTCAAAAGACATGACATACCCCGAGACCCGTATTTGAAGAAGTAACATACGGGTAGCTACCAAAATCAAGATCAAGCATAAGTGCATTTGCACCTTCGATGAGAATGCGAGCATTCTTCTCCTCGGCAGATGCAATCAGTGGAACAGCATCTACGACAAAAGGTGCGAGATCAATTCGGTATTTCTACACCTACGTTAGCATGGGACGCTTCCTTTGAGTGACTAGTGTTTACATCGAACTTGGCAATATCTCTGTCGACGTCGTATGTCACTGGAATGATATCAGCCTCCCACTAAAATTAGATCCTCAATATGAGCGACGATCGCATTTAGCGAGCCATTGGGTGTGGTCAGAGAAGTACTTACGGAGATCCCCATATCTGAGCTTGTATGCGCGCGCAATCTCTCGAATCTTGCGGTCAAACAACTCCTTGTGGAAAATGTCTCCAACACGAATACCACTTCTAGCGGCTTTTGTGCTATATGATGGTCCGATACCACGCTTGGTTGTGCCTATTGAGTTGCCACCCAGCTCAACCTCTTCGAGTCCGTCAACGAGAGCATGGACACTGTCTGTTGTCAAAAGCTGCCCCATATATCCGACATGTTATATATTACTGACTTCAAACTCAAATGTGCCCTATCGCTTATGAATATCCTTTCGCGTGGCTTCTCCAACCCCTTCTCTTCCAATTCGGCCAATTCTTTGAAGAACGATGGGATGTGCACAACAACGCCGGTGCCGATTAAGTTGATGCATTTTGGGTTCATGAGGCCGGACGGGAGGAGATGGAAGTGGTACGATTTGCCATTGTGGTAGATTGTATGACCTGTTACACAGTTAGTACGCGAAATTGATTGGACACTTTCGATCTGCGAATGGATCGCGATTCGTGAAGAAGGGCATCCTGCTCGTCCTCCACCTGAAGGAATTGGCATACCAGCATTGTTTCCCCCCTTTTTATAAATTAGCCACCAATCGCATTCATAATTGCTGATCGAATATGCTTACTTGGGCTCTTGCGACCAAATCTGCCTTTTCAGTGAGAATGTCAACTAATTTTCCTTTTCCCTCGTCCTACATCGGCCATTGAGTCAGAAGGCTAAAATATTGATGTCTGGTCATTGAACACTCACACCCCATTGGGACCCAAGAACAATCGTGGAACCCATGATCACGACAAGCAAGCTGCCTGAGCGAGTGCCGATGGTGTTTTCGTGGTTTGACTGTGGTGACTGCGACAGTGCCGAGTGGGAGAAGGAGAAGAACGAAATTCGAACAATTCAATCATGGCGGGGTGAGCAGCCGGAGGAGTAGTGGGGTAAAATCGAGAATGGTTTAGCGTCATGCTGACTCATCAACAACTCAAAATAGTTATTCCTTTCTGCCGTCGCATTCGGCTAACGTAGTTTATAAGCGAGTCGTGTTTATATGCGAGTCGTGTTTTTTCCCCACTAAACCCATAGACCTGTTATTTTAAACCATAATGCCTCAACCACCCAGCACCTAATTAAGTCAAAAAGAGGGCCGAATTACTCTGGTAATACAGGCGTTTAAACAAGGCCATTTTAACAGCCTCAAAGCTACTTATGCGTTATACGATACTTTATATTTAACTACACGGGATCGCGTTAATAAACACGTCCCTCGACGCGATTCTCACCTAAAAAAAAAAAACTCACAGATCTTAAGAAGTTAGTACTTATCTAATAGATATTATCTATAGAATATAGAGGTCTTCTATTAAGACTTAATTCTATATAGTAAATAGTAGATTTACTACTTTAAAAATAGTCGATAATTAGTCTAAATAATCTACTTATAGTTAGTAAATACTAGGCCCTAAACTTTATAAGATATTATAACTATCTTTAATTAAAATATACTTAAAAATATAACTATTAGTAAGCTAAATATAAAGATCTAATATCTATTTAAGCTTAGTTCTAGCTTATTTAGAATATAATTACTAAATATAAAATATAAGAGAAGAATATATATAATTTTAATAAGATAAGCTTTTAAATAGAAGTTATTATAACTATAAAGGTTATTATAGGTTTAAAGTACTCTAAATAACTAGTTTATATATAACTAGAGAACTAGAAATAGGTTATAGTATAAGAGACTAGATCTTAAATAACTTAAAAGAAATAGTCTCTAAAATTTAATTAAGAAGTATATAAAGAGCTTATAAAAGCGTAGCTTCTATAAAATCTTATATATATAAGAAAAGATAACTAGAACCTTCTAGAAGTAATAGAATAGAGTAGTATTAAACTAAATCGAATTTTACTTATAACTAGTACTTAGTATAAGTTAGTACTTAGCGAGAGCTTTTAGTCTAAGTATACTCTAGGGTTCTAACTCTTATATTACTTCTCTTCTTTTCTTCGCTTTCGTCTAGTTATATACTTCTTCTATTTAACTAGAGTAGTAGTACTCTTTATTATCGATTCTAGCTCTTAAGTTAGATATTTATAACTAATCTACTTAACTAAGTACTTCTATTAATTATCTCTTTTAGAAGCTTTCTTCTAGTTAAGTATATACTATATCTTATACTCTTCTATATTATTAACTAGTATTATAGAAGACTAGCTTTCTTTAATAATCTATTCTAGTAGTAGTATTATATATATAGATTATAGAAGTCTAGTATAAAATATATTATATATATCTAGTAGTATAT
>MU251764.1:0-12029 GCA_019669835.1 Amylocarpus encephaloides
GTTCGACGCTACTCTATTCTATTACTTCTAGAAGGTTCTAGTTACCTCTTCTTATGTATATAAGACCCTATAGGAGCTACGCTTTTACGAGCTCTTTACGTACTTCTTAATTAAATTTTAGAAACTATTTCTTTTAAGTTATTTAAGGTCTAGCCTCTCACACTTATAGTTAGAAGAAAAGACCTTATAAAAAGCTAGATTAAGTCTAGAGTTAAGATTAATAGAATTAGATAGAGCTCTTAGATAAGTAGTTTCTATCTCTCTTATTTCTCTCTTCTCTTACTTCTTCTTTTTCTTTTATACTACTTCTTTAGTAATATCTAACTTATTAAGAGAGTTAAAACCTATAGTTATTATCTTCTTCTCTTTCTTTAGAAGAAGACGCTTCTATTATTAGAGCTAAAGAATCTTTACTATTACCTTCTTCTCTTAAAAGTTAAGATAGACTTTCTACTTCTTAATAGAGGTCTAGTTTAAAAGTATAGGTATTTAATTCTACTTATAATAGTTATAAGATTTACTCTATCTAGTATAAGTAGAATAATAGAAATATTAGTTACTATATATTATAATATATTATTAATACTTATTAACTAGATTATAGAATTTTTCGTAGTAAGTATAAAAAGCTATTTTATTACTATATTATTTAATATAGTTTTTAAGAGTTTTATACTTCTTAAAAGCTTTCTCTTATATATAGATAGAACTTTTCTTCTTAGTTAATTCTTCTTATAATATAAACGATCTTATCTATTAATCTTCTTATATTTAACTTATAATAAGAAGTAAATTATAATAATCTATTTATAAAGTATTTTAATATTAGTAAGATAGTAAAAAGTATATAGTATAAGTACTTTTAGTAAGAACTAAGAAAGAATATTAAAGACTATATTAAGATATAATATAATATATAAAAACTTATATATATAAGAAACTTATATATTTTATTCTACTACTCTATAAAAAACTATCTATTCTCTACTATAATATAACTTCTAGTAGAGTCTAAATTAGTAGAATTATTAAGAACCTCTTTCTCTTCCCTCTTCTCTTCTATCTCTTTAATTAGTCTCTTACGTAATCGTTTCTATAGTTATTTTATAACTAGTATCTTTTTTATCTTCTAAGTAATTTTTAATACTTTAGTAGTACTAAACCTAAATTAGTCCTATAATTTAACTCTCTTACCTTTTTTATAAGTCTTTTATTAATAGAGTATTACTCTCTATTCTTTAAGTTCTTTTCTAATTACTACTAGTTTAGTATTCTACCTTTTAAGTAGCTAGGTTACTTATATAGTATATTAATAAGTAGAACTTATAGTAGGCTTATTACTTACTAGAGCTAAATTAAATACTATATTTACTATTCGAAGTTTAGTTCTATTAGAAGGAGAGCTTTTTAATACTAAGAGGTCTAGCTAAGAGGTATTTATTAGTTATTAAGAGGTAATAGACTAAGACTAGAATAGTACTAGTAGTTAATTAAGTACTCTACTACTATAAAAAGAGACTAAACTAGCGCCTCTTTATATACTACGTATATTATTAACCGAGAGAGCCTTTATACGAATAGTTTAGTATAGTATAACCTATTCTACACGTAGAAATCAAGTAATTCTAGTCTAGAAAAGTCTATTAGTCTTATATATATAGTATTTCTTTATTAGACTAAATACTCTTATATCTAGTAGTTAAAGTATATAAGAGTAGTAAGAAGATAATATAAGAAGGTCGATATTATTATTTATATATAGACTAATTATATTTCTAGTTATATAACTTAAATAGCTGTTTATAATAAGTAGTCGTAGCTTATTTCTAGACTTTTAATATAATTTAAACTTAAATACTATCTATAACTACTTAAAACTATAGCTATCTAAAGTCTAACTACTATTACTTATTAAGAACCTCTAATTAGCTAGTACGTTTTATAGTATCTAGCTCGAATTAGTATTTTTAGTCTTAAATATAACTATAGATAGAAGAGCTCTACTAGTAGTATTAATATACTTAATTATAGTTATCTACTCTTACCTTCTAGGTATAGCCTTCTAACTCGATTTCTAGGTTAAATCTACTATTATATACGTCGATTATATTATACCTACTATAAATCCTATCTTATCTATATTATATACGTTCTAAAGTTTATACTTCTATTTAGTAAACTATAACTAGAATATACTAAACTACTAGAATATTCTATTATATATAGCCCTCTATTATCTCGTAGACTCTAATTATCTAGAGTAGGTTTCTTATAATATAAGATATCGATTTAAGAACTAGTAGAACTATTTGTAGCTAATTAGAGGTAGTTAAATAGGTTAGGTACTTAGAGAGAAGGTAAGCTTAACACGTCCCTAGTAAATTTACTTAGCTATTTCTATTACTAATATAGAAGTTACTAGATATCTAGTACTTATAAGACGTGTAATCTATTATTCTAGAGTTTTTTCTTTTATATTTAATAGTAATTAAGTCTTCTTATAAGCTACTATTTTAGTTTTACGTCTAGCTATTTAATTATAGAGTGTTTAAACTAGAACCTTAAAGTAGATTACTATAGTCTAAATAGACTAAACCTCTTTATTTTTCTAGCTAATTATTATCTTTTATATATCTTCTTTAGAATATAGCTTAGTAGTTACTTATTTATAGTCTATAGTAGGTAGTTATAGAGATTAGAAGGTCGAGTAGTAGAGTAAAATATATAGGTTCTCTATAGATATAAGCTTCTTATATATTATATTAAGAATTACTATAAAAGTATTATATCTCTTAACTAAGTTAATATTAATTTATTTCTAACTATTCTATTTCTATTCTTATAAGATAGTATATAGTAATTCTACTATATAGAAACTATAATAGAATAAATTACTTTTAGATTAGTTACTCTCTACTAGATTTAGTATTCTATCTCTCTATCTTCTCTCTTCTTATCTATACGTTTTCTAGATAAATATAGATATAATTAGCTATTAGAAACATAGTATCTCTAGTATTAAGAGTTATATCTATAAAGTAAGTCTTATAGTACTCTAGTAATATATATATATAATAGAACTTTTAAGAGCGTATATATAAGTTAATAAGAACTCTAGCTTTAGAAAGATAATTAAATCTTCTTATATATATATAGTCTTTATAATTTAATTTATTAGTATTTATTATAAGCTTTAATATAAGATTCGATTCTTCTCTTATAGTAATACTAGAACTTAAGAGCTATTTATTATAAAGCTAGAGAAACTTAGAGTAAATTATATATATAAGCTTCTATCTCTCTAGAACTCTCTTCTCTTCTTACTTTATTATTCGCTTAATATAGTAGTTTCTAGTTTAACTCTATATTTATTATAATAGATAAGTAGTTAACTTTATATTAGTTATATTATAATAAAGTTATCTCTTTATCTAAAAAGATCTATTATAATATCTTACTTTATTATTTATTTTATAATCTAACTAAATTTAATTACCTTACTAAATTATTATATAATTACTACTCTTAATTTAACTATCTTACTTAACTACTCTACTTAAGTTAATTATTATAAGTTATACTATCTCTTTCTCTACTTATATATTAGTAGAGAGTAAAATAGCTAATTATATTCTACTAAATCTTCTAGAATAAACCTCTATTTAATATACTAGAAGTAGAGAAACTATTTCTACTAATATATAAGAAGAGAGATAGTAGATACTAACTAGAGAATATCTTTATATATACTACTATACTACTAAGCTTTAGCTAGTACTTAGTAAGAGTATAGTCTAAGTATCTCTTATATTAATTATTAATATTTATAATAGATAATAGTAGTAACTAGTATAAGAGTTAAACTTAGTAGTAGGAAATAATAGAAATCTACTATTCTCTTTAATTTTAATTACTAGGTCTTATATAAAGTAGTCTTTTTAATTTCTCGCTTCTCTCTTTATAAAGGTTAACTAATATATACACTAAGACTTACTTATGTATATATACCTAAGAGTAATATACGTGACTAATAAGAGGCTATATAGCTTTAGAGGCCTTTAGGCTTCTATTATACAGCTCTAGCGCTCCGAGCGCTGAAGGATGCTCCTAGCTACTTTTACTTCAGAGAGTAATACGCTGCAAATCCAAAAACCTGAAAACAAACAGGAGGCGCTACAGCTTCAGGGGCCTTTAGGCTTCCACCACACAGCTCCAGCGCTCCAAGCGCTGAAGGATGCCCCTACCTGCTTGTCCTTCATGAAGTAGTCTTCGAAGCTGTAGCGCCTCCTGTGTATTTTCAGGTTTTCGGGTTTTCGGGTTTGTAGCGTACTTTAGGGCTCTCACCACACTTCTCTGGCGCTCTAACCGCCGAAGCTGCCTTTCCAGGGCCTAGTTTGAAAACTAGAAACCAGAAAACCGTTCTCCCGTTCTACAAAAACTGAAGTTATCTGAGGCTTGTGTACACGTAGAGCGAGGACTTAGCCCAATTCTCCTCAGTCTATGGTCGTATGTGACAGCATCTCGCCCTATCTCATATCATATAGGGGGGCGACGCCAGGGCGAGATTTTAGTGGTTGTACCTGTGAGCAGAAGAAGTACAAAGAGAAGCTCTTTCAGTTAAGAGTTTGTTTGTTTGTTTATTCCTTTTAACGTCCTTTGTAAGTCAGTGACTATAGTAGGACGACCAGGCCTCAGGAGGCTGGATTTGACTCAAAAGGAGTCATCGAATTAAACTTACAAATGAAAAAAGCCTACGCTCCGACTGTTTTTCTGGCCGGGGCACAAGTACCCTACTAAGGACTTTATTAGGCAATATTGAAGCCTAGTGGCCTATTTCAAACCGTATTCACCTAGTCATTGCATTTTTTGTAGGAGGTTAGCTAGCAATACTTAGCCACTGCTCCTACGATGAATTGGTAGGGGTCTTTCCCCGGAAAAAAGACAACATCCTACACTCCCTCCTTCTCCTTAATCTCCCCTTATATCCCATTCAGTCAAGAGTATAGACAGGCTTATTGTCCCCCTTTCCCCCTTTCCACATCAGCAAGAAGAGAAAAGTATAGAAGCAGGTAATCGAGGTATCCCCCCTAAGCAACCAAGCCACCCAACGACTCAAAAGAGCCTTAGACACGGACTTTGAAGAAGGATCGAACTTTCATTAAATCCAAGCCTTAAACTAACCGCTACACTCTTATATCTCCCCCCTCGAATGATGAAGCCTCTACATTCTCCCACCGAAACATCCACCAAACCCCCAGCTTGAACCCTATCTCCACCTTCAACCCCCCCCTCCCACGAACCCTCTTCTCGCCCCCCTCGAAGCAATCCCGTTCCCATCCATCGTCCTCCTATCCAGCCCATCCAACCCCCCCTCACGAACCGTCCACACCCACCATCCGTACCTCCAACCCCCTCCCCAACCAAGACCCCGAACACAGCGACGAACATCCCCCTCCGCCCCCTCGATTCCCTCGAACACTCCGCGAGGCCATCTCTCCAAAGAACGTCGAAGCCGAGCGAACCCCTCCGCCTCCAAGCTAGAAGGAGAGCGCCCGGGACGCCCAGAGCAGGACAACTCCCCCCCCCGCCGAGACGCCACAATCCGCGGGGAACGAAACTTGTAGACGTGGAGAATCTTGTCTGCGCCTGCGACTTATGGAGCGGATAGGCAAGAGAGGAGACGTCGGGCGTGGCATGGAGTGGAGGTGTTCGGTCGCTCATGGAGGAGGACTGCTCTTGATCTCGATTGCCAATGCCCCGACCTAGGACGCGAGCCGACGGATGTTTTCCCAACCGGCACATCGCGGTTGCTTGACTAAGGCTATCCGCGGTAGGGCCGTTGGGGCGTGCTTCACTTGCGATCTCCATGGCCAACTCAGAGTTTTAATCTCCGTGGTATGTCCAAACCTTGGTGTATCTGCCATGGAGCTTACTTCGTACCTTGTCATTTCCATGTTTTGTGTAACCACAACTATAACCAGAACCAGAACCCTGACATCTCCCACCTCCTACTGTACGACCAACTTACCCCAGGCCTTCGCTCCTCACCCCTATCCCTCATCCCCTATCCCGCACCCTACACCAACCCTATCCCCTAGCTGATGAAACGGCCCGTTGCATCCCCCAGCATTTCCACCACAATTGAAACTTGATATCTCGACTTATTCTATTCATAGAAGTAACACTCTCCCCCCAGAGACCCATATCGCAACTCAACTAATAGCCCCCCATTCATCCAAAACGACCATCATCAACCGACGATCTCTCAGAACTACCGATTCATCAAATAGATTCAAATAGATTCGAGCCCTCTCTTGCGTGATATTTCACCGAAGCCACCACACCACACCAGACCACACCACACCGCGCCCCCCTCCTCGCCGCATTCATGCAATCTTCCAGAAGTCCCAAAAGAACACCCATCCAAGTTCCAGCCCCAGGAAAGGCACCACGAATGCCACCCTCCCGACGCCTCGGAAGGAAACAAAGAACCGCGCCCGCGAAGGATCATTGACGTCAAAAGTAAGCATGAATCTCGAAATCGGTCCTCCCCATCACGGCATCGCATCCTTCGAAACTTCGAAAGGCCGTCAACGCATAAGATCCCATATTGTGGCGTTTCCTAGACCCCCGAACGAACCTCCCGAGAGCTGCGGTCCGCATCCACATCCATATCCACCGCCTTGCCAGGAAATCCGAATTCACTGCTCCAAAAGGGCAAGTCGCACGCGCACGAAACAAGAAACGAAGTCCCGTCGAAACCTGCGCGGATTGAGATGAATCATGAAAGACCCGTCCTCTTGAAACGGCTCTCCCCCCGACCCCCGACCGCAAAAGAAAAGAAACCGGGAAAACAAACACAAGTGACAAGATGAAATCAATCATGCAATCAATCAATCAACCACCGTGCGCTGCAGTTGACCCAGAACATTTCACTCGGCGGTAAATTTCACCGCTCGCGTCCACATCTCTCAGAGTCCCAGAGTCTCCGTGAGTCAGTGACTCGTTTCCAGTTCAAGGGGGGTATAATTGCGGTGGGATATAGAGAAGATTAAGGCCTGGCCACGCAGCTGATTGGCCGGTGGGAGGAAGGACGGTTCCGTCTTTCGTTTTCCACGGCTCCACACCTTCACCGCGTTTGCTGACGGGACTTTACTGTACGAAGGACAGGAGGCTTGACGAGTTGACGCCGACTTCTGACTCCTGAGTC
This sequence comes from Amylocarpus encephaloides, assembly GCA_019669835.1. Classification (NCBI taxonomy): domain Eukaryota; kingdom Fungi; phylum Ascomycota; class Leotiomycetes; order Helotiales; genus Amylocarpus; species Amylocarpus encephaloides. The sequence continues at coordinate 7,211 of MU251764.1, forward strand.
CTGATCATGTGAGTGCCGAGTAGATGCCCGGTGCTGCTTTTAGAACAATTTCTAACCAATAAGGCAGGCAATTTCACGTACTCGGTTAAACTTTTGATGTGCCCCCTGAGTCCTTACAACTAGCCCCCCCTCCTTTTGAACTACGCGTCCAGCCCAATCAATCATGTAAATCCTCGTCAGCAAACACCAGTGGCGAGCAAAGTCAATTTGATATCAGAATCCAAGTCATCGGTCACCGGTGGCATCGGGAACCAACGCTTGTTGCGCTGTAAACCGGATGTCTCGGAAGTCTCGCAAGAGGCGTTTTGGTTGAATTTGTGACGACGTGGCAGAAAATTAAGTGGCTTTTCCTTTGTCCTTTCCCTTTTCCCTTTTCAGGACTGTGGCTCAGTCACTGGCGCAGCATTTCGATGGGCCAAGACGTCAGGTGTGCTCCGTATATCCGATCTCGAGATCTATATCATCGAGCCTGCGAAAGTCGTCCCATGGCGGTCGAGAAAGTGGGTAGACCTCTGCAGTCGAATGTTCGTGATCATTTTGAATGGGACCAACGGGGCGCCGAGGTTCCTGAAAGGGGAATTTTGATAATGGGAGGCCCTGTTCCCAGCCTCCTCCTAAGAAACACTGCACAGGAATTCTCGGGCGCGTTGTCAGACGCGGATCTGATCCCTGATGTGGACGTACTGGCAAGGAGCGATCTCGAAATACACACATGAAAATGTGATCGAACTCCTTGGAACACGTCGATCCAGATATCTCAAGTCCTGGAAATGAGGCTGCAGTGCTGCACGCATGGGCGATTGTTTCGTGAAACTAATGCCTTAAAACATCACCGGAGTACACTGCTATCTCGAGGGCAACGTGACTCGGATTGTTCCCGGACTAACCTAATGTGGTTATGTTGTGTTGAAGAGTTTTAGAGTGACATGACGTCCAAACATCGCATCGGACAACTCTCCCAAACAGGATCAATTAGGGCACCATGAAGTTCACGTCGAGTCCATTCGCAAGAGATCCCCCTAAGGATGATCGGGAGCGAAACAACAGGATTTTTATCGTCTCGTCTCGGGAAATTTCAGGGCCTTGGTGAATCGAGCGTGAGAGCCCGGAGACATCTACGAAACAGGGTAGGTAGTTGATGCCCTCGGGAGTTCTTCGCTTTGACCAAATCCAAGCTTGCGGAGAAAATGGGGAGGGTGAAATTGTGAATAGATACCAGGTGAGCCAGGAAGGGTGGTCGTATCTCTTGATGTCATTCATGCACTCATCCGACGCCTGGATGTCTTCTTGCTGGGAACAGAAGATCCTCTCATTTTGGAATTTGGAGTGAGGTTGACATGAGTCCACCCAAGGCCATGAGACGGCAGGATTTCAACGCTCAACGGTGCGTCCCAACGGCGTCGTGGGTAGTGAGACCAACCCATGGCAGAACAGGGAACAATCAAGGTTGACGGCTTCCTGGTCCACGCCGTCATAGAGAACCTTGCCCAACGACATCCACGAGCAAGCATGGCACGCACCCAAGAATCACGAGACTCGAGAGACAGTTGAGACTCGGGGCTGGAGGAGCTGAGACTCGAGACTCGAGACTTCGAGACGGCAGGGAGGAGAGATTTGCCATGGAATGATGTTGAACGCCGAGGCGACTTGAGAAATTCAAACGGCCACCGATTGATCTGACAGATGGACAGACGGATGGAGTAGACGGATGGTGTAGACGGATGGTGTAGACGGATGGTGTAGACGGATGGACTGAAACTATACTGTAGTAGTCCCTCCGTAGACGAGACGGGATAGCCTGATACTGTAGACGGATAGACGTACTCGTTCGGTTAGCCCCACCCAATAAGCGATGCTACCGTACTGTGGTCTGTAGAGCACGGCATCTCTTTTGGCAGCTATCCGAGCCTCTCCCTCGGGCATGAAGACGTAAAATCATCAGGTCGGAAGGGAGTCCTGGCTAATCGTCAGATTCATGACGTTGTGGGATACTGTATGTATAGTATGTACAGTACAGTATGAGACGGGTATCAATGTGGTGCCTCCGATGTCGAAGCCTCGAAGGTCATGGGAGAGGGAGGGGGTTGTTGTCGGCTGGCTATGGCTTGCTCAGGTTCACTAGATCGCCCGACCGGGCACCGTGGCTTCCACCACCCACCACCCACGCTCCTCTCACCCTCCCTCCTCGACTTCACTTCCCCTCGCGAGCAGACTTGTCATGTTGGCGCAACCCGTCAACCCTCAGGGAAGAGGAAATTCTCCGACCTACTGTACAGGAGGACAAGGCAAGGCCTCAACACCTTGAGGGTTCAGAGGCAGCCTTACGAATGGTTCACGATGCCGGCTCCTCAGCCTGGCAATCTCCATCTGCCGGTCATGGGTCAGCATGCTGCTGGATATCTTCAAGATGGATGTTTCCAACGTCACCTCATCACGACGGTGCTGGATGAGACGTCGGAAACATCGACTGGTGAGGTTACACTTTGCAGTGAAGTCGTCTGACGATTGAGACCCCGTCGCCGAACCTTTCTTCGAATGAAGCGTCTTTGTTCGGGTAAAACGCATCTGACCAGGGCCATGATTGGGTCAGGAGGTGATAGGTGAATTCAAGTGCTGGAGGGGAGGGAGGGAGGTGCGTGAGGTGAGATCCAGATTCGTAAACAAAGAAAAAAGGGCAAAGCCCCCCCCTTCACACCCCTTTCCAAAGTTCCAAGCGAGCACGACACCTGGCGTTCAAACGTCCCGGTGAGCTATGCGCAAATGAATGACCGAGAAGGAATGGATTGGAGGGGCGGTGAAAGCGGTTCTCCCAGACCCGTGAGGTTTTGGCAATGCTGTACTCGGTGGATGGTCCAATGGCGGCGGGACTCGTCGATGGACCATCTCAAGCAGTGACGCTGCAGTCTCATCTCATATCACCGAAGTCTCACGGCTTCACGGCTTCGGAAAGGTTGTTAGCCGGCGCCACAGGTGACTCGTGAGATGGGGACGAGAAGATTTGCATGAGCATTGAGCAACGAGTCCACGAGTCACGACGCCCTCCCATCCCGTGAGGAAACTTGTCACTTGTCAAGGCGAGATAGAAATTGCAGGTACGGAGGCCGTGAGTCGTGAGTCGTGACACTTGGCCGCTTGGCCATCGTCCATCGCGAAAGGCGGTACCAGAAGAAGTCGAATCTTCGCATTCGTGCAGTGCTCATCCGAGGGAAACACAGCGGCAGATGGTGTGAGAGTGAGTGTGAGTGTGAGTGTGAGTGTGAGTGTGAGTGTGAGTGTGAGTGTGAGAGTGAGTAAGTGTGTGTGGTAAGTGCGTGGGCGCAATGGGATTGTTTGGGAAACGAGCTGCTTGAAGCCCAAGCTTTGCTTTGCCTTGCCTTGCCATTGCTTTGAGCGCATATTTTTATTTTATTTTAATTCCTGAAGTTTGGTGAGTCGATTTGCATGGCCGCCGGCCGGGCGTGATCATCGATTGTCGACGGCTTCCTCTTTGGGGGGTCATCTCCGGGACTATTTCATGCAATTGCGCGGCCATTTGAATCGAGTCTGGTCTGGGAGTAGTCTGGAAGGCTGTGGAAGAGCTGGCTGCTGGAGGAGGAGTTTGGATCCGGTGGTGACGGCGAGTTGTTTCGGGAGAGGTCAGGTCTCCACCGGCCTGCCATTGGCGGTCATGCAATATGTGGGCCGTCGTATTGCAGGTCACGACGAGGAAAAGGTGGAAGGGAAGGGAGTCAGGGACTGGAGGAGACCCAGGCTGAAGGCGTGGAGGCGTCGAAATGTGACGCCACGAGAGGGAGGGAGAGAGCGAGAGAGGTCCGTTTAAACTTTGATCATTACCACGTAATAAATCGTCGACGGTCGAGTTCTCAACGTGTCCGCATCGTGCCACCAATGCTACCTCGACCGGTGGCCTCGGAGGCCGCCCAGATTGGGAAAAATCCAGGTGGAGGCTGCTGGAATGGAAATGCATCGTACGGTACTGTAGCGTGAGGGCAGTGAGGGGCGAGACGATTCCGATGAAGGAGGGAACTCGAGCGACGGGGAGGCGAACGTGAAGCGAGACGACCTGGCGAGGACTCAGGAGGGCGACACCGAGTACAGTCCCTCCGTAGACTGTAGTAGACCACGGGAGAGGGAGAGGGAGAGGAGAAGTCGAGGGGAAGTTCGGAGATGCGGAGGCTCTTAAACCTCTCTCTCCGGCTGAGGGAGGTTAGGAACTTGAGGGAGGTGAGGTGAGCCTGGTGAGGAGAGGTCGAGAAGCATCATCCCTTTAAGGTGACGCTCCTCATGGATGATCGAGGCGATATCTCCCCCCTTACTCGTTACCATCCTCCCTACCATCCTCCCCTTACCCGTCCCATCTTCCCCATACTCGTCTCCATCGTCCCCATCGTCCCCTTACCGTTACCATCTTCCCCATACTCGTCTTTATCGTCTCCATCGTCCCCATCGTCCCCTTACCTTTACCATCTTCCCCATACTCGTCACAACGTGGTACTAAGTACTGTGCAATATTTGTCCTGACTCCCGACTCCTGCCAGTCGCAAGGTGCTAACTTGCCGTGGCAGCCATTTCCCGAACCGACGACGTCGCTAGCGACAGTAGCCTGTTGGCTCCTCTTTTCTTTGGCTCGGCTTCGTCGGGTTCTGGCATTCTGCAAGTCTTCGAGAAGACCTGCCTTCGCCTGCCTGTGGCGGCCCGCTGGTTGCTTGTTGCTTGTCGCTTGCTGTCGCTTGCTGTCGCTTGCTGTCGCTTGCTGTCGCTTGCTGTCGCTTGCTGTCGCTTGCTGTCGCTTGCTGTCGCTTGCTGTCGCTTGCTGTCG
>MU251764.1:12128-31866 GCA_019669835.1 Amylocarpus encephaloides
CGCTTGCTGTCGCTTGCTGTCGCTTGCTGTCGCTTGCTGTCGCTTGCTGTCGCTTGCTGTCGCTTGCTGTCGCTTGCTGTCGCTTGCTGTCGCTTGTTGTCGCTTGTTGTCGCCTTGTTGCTCGCTGGCCTGCTCCTCTTCTGTTTCTTTTCCTCTTCCTCTCTTTCAAAGCAAGCCCCAACCCCTTGTCCCCTGCTTCAACGACCGTTCGCAAGCCATCAATTCGACCTCGGAATTGCCACACCACCATGATCCCTTGATCGCTTAATCCCTTGATCGCTTGATCCCTTGATCCCACGTCTTTCGCCTTAGACCGCCCAGGAGTCAAGGACCCTCGTCAAGATCGAGTGCCCGCGTCCAAACGGCGATCATCGCCTTCCTGCAGTCTCGAATCAAGCTTTCGGCCACGTCTCTTCTCTTTGCCCTCTGCAGTCAACCCCTACCCTTGCCTCCCGCACTCACCTCGCATGTGAATCTGCGATACCGTTGACCGTTGACCGTCGACCGTCGACCGTCGACCGATGATCGTGGATCGTTGATCGTGGATGGGTGATGGTGATCGTGGATCGTTGGTGGTGGATCGTGGAAGCGACGTGAAGCTATTCCCGGTTCCCTGCCGGGTCCTGAGGCCGCACTCCTGACGCACGAAGAGACGACGTGGGTGCGCATCGAGTTCCCTCGACCAACGGTACTCGAGTAACACGGTCGTCAACTCGTCCATTTCCTCTGAGTGCGACGACGTACGGAGGGCGACCCATCACGACACTTACACGTGTCACGTGTGACCTCGTTGCTCCTCTGTCTCTGTCTTCGCTTGTCCTAGTACACAGTCCTAGTCCGTACTCGTTCACCTTAGGGTTTAACCACGGAAAATTTTCGAGAATTCCACCTACCAAATACCTGCGACGGCAACAGACAACACCACACACATCTTGATCTCTTTTGACCGGTAAGCTAGCCCTTCTCTTCTCGTTGCTAAGTCTCTGGATTCTGGAAGCATTTGCCTCACCCTGGCCGACGCCCATACCGAGGGAACAAGACCTGTCTCGGCGCCTTGCTGCTTACGTTGTCGCCATCATCCCACGCGATGGAGATGGTCTGGTGCTTTCGTTGCCGACGCACGTACAAAATTTGCAACGTGTCCATCGACGACGAGCTGGAGATGATCGACACGTCCTATGATTTATTTCCTTGACATGATCACCGTCTACGACTACGAAGTACCACCACCACGAAGTACCACTACGAAGTACGACTACAAGTACAACGACTAGTACGACGACCAGGACAGCGACCAGAATAGCGACAAGTACAACTACTAGCACCACTACCAGGACTACTACCACCACCACGTCGGTGCCAGACCTTCACCTCCATTCACTCTCGATGACGGTACAATGCTGACATTTGTACTACAGACTCGAAATTTCCCTTCTTCCGACTCCTGGCTCCCTACCACTCACATACCGACTTATTTCTCACGTTGCCCAGCTCCTCCGCACCTCTTCGCGCACCGAGAATCCACCTATTTCCGGGCGCATTTGACGATCATCTCGTTCCGATCCGATCAATTAGCCTCAGGACTCGACAATCACGGGTCGAAGGGTTTCGAGAAGGATTCACCTAGCACCAAGATTGCAATCACCAGAGATCTCTCGACACACACACACACACACGCTCACGCACACGCACGCGACATCACCTTGGATTCGCTGAAAAGAGCATTAGATCTCAAGAGATAATACTGTGGCAACCGACGACCTGACACTTTCTTTCCAAACGGCTCGTATCGGATGCCCGTGGACGAGACGGCCCTCAGACGCTTCAATTGCGACCCCTCCATTACTAGGACGCGGGAGACGCTCCATCCTCAAGGTATGTTGCCCACCCTAGCACTTTTCCACTCCGCTCCGCTCGGTCAATGAGGTTTCTTGATATTTGATATTTATTTTAACTCTGTTTGCATCCTGGCCCGTCTCCTATCCTTGTTCTCTCCCCCCACACGTGCCGGCTGCTTGTCCAAGCGAGCTGTCATTCCACGATCAAGGCCTGCTGCATGACTAGCTCGCTCCCTGTTCATTCATGCCTGCGACCCCCTTCCCTCTTCTTAATTAATGTGCCGAAGCCTGCACTCCTTGGCTTGCTTGTGGAAATGTCTAGCCCTGGCTTGCTTTTCCTTCGGCACCCATGCTTGTATATTATATGTATCTCCAAGCCCTCGAGACCTGTCGCAGTTCACCTCTCCAACCCAGTTCTCCAGACTCCGTTGACTTTCAGACTTCTGTTGCGTCATTGCTGTACACTCCCAGGCTGCACTCAAGACCTGTTCAGCACAGAACTTTTCTTTGCAGGTACTGGTTTGGTTCCTCTGTAAGAGACAGCCTCTCCACTATCCCCTTTCGCCGCAACACGAAACTAACACGAAGATCACAGGACAACCGACGGATCGATAGCCAGGTTGTATTTTCAGTCTCTCGGACTAGACGCTCCTTTCCCACCATACGGACGGATGTAAGTCGTTGATCTTCTTTCCTCAGTCAAGAGGGGCCAGCCGTACATGGGACCAAGCCAAGGGGGGGCGGCGGTTAGTCGAAGGCCAGGTCTAGCGACCACCACGCGAGGAAACGTGGGTTCCCCTGGAGTGGCACGCGATCCACCGCATTGTTCAACGCCGAAGACCGCTGCGGTGTGTCGCCACCATTCCCTTCTCGCAGGCCACACGCCTACGGAGTGCTGGGAAAAGTACTACCACCCCGGGAGGATGTCTTCGATCAGCGTCGAGGGCGTCATTTCAGAGTGGTTGGACCATCCCAAACTAGTGTTCCTTCAGATCTGCCAGCATCCCCCCAACGTCGGACACGGTACTGTGGTCTCCATTCACCGCAGCTGCAGACGATTCAACCATCCGGCGGCAGAAATCCCGGCGCATGATGCGATTGCGACTGGGCTATCGAAAGTGCAATCCCGACTCGAGGTCCAAGAAAAAGAAGCCGAGGTTTTGTTTCGATGCGTTGAGTGCGTGGATTGCATTGATCGCATTGATTGCATCGATTCCTCTCCTCAATTTCAGCCCCCTCCTCCCCTACGGGTCCACCGTCCATGGGATGATCGGCCTCGAGGGGAAGTACCTCACTTGGAATCCGTCCTATTTTGGTTCCCACACTGCACCATGATCATCACATACGTGTTTCGTCGATCTCGATCGGATTGCGTTCGAGGACGAGTTGATGGCGCACGAGGAGGAGCATTTGCTAATCCGAAGCGACGGCAGATTTAGGTTGTGATTCGCCGACGTTTCACTGAGCGTCAACAAGCACTTCATATCAAACTTGGGTTAAAGATCGCCGGACTTGGGTGGCGCTTCTTTTACCTTTTTATTTATTTCCAGGTAAGTTGCTGAGACGGCAATTCATCGAGGCACGCGCAGATGTTGGCCAGGCTCGACAGAGGGGGGATACAACACTCCCTGCTCCGCGATCCTGCCAACTTGCGTTCTCCTTGCCTTGCAGTCCTAACGGGCGGGGTGGCTGGACAGGGTGGCTAACAGACCCCTTTCTGGACAGGCCTTTCATCGAATCTACCGAGATGGCTCATCGCCAGAGCGGAGGATACAAAGAGGAACCCGGGGCGGTAGCCGTGGGCGGCGATCATGTAAGTTCGACATCTCCTCGATGACTCTGTACGGGGGGCAACTCCCGTGTTTTGGGGCAAGATTTTTCGGTGTCACATATTTATTTGTTTTTGCGTCTGTACATGTTCTGGCGACACGGCCGTGATGGCACTGCGGTCACCAGCGACTTCTGGGTTGGACATCACCTCGCGAGCTGCTCTCCTTGTGTGCAAGTGCACCAGGACAGGGCGTGAAGCGGCAAGGGCATCTAGTGTAAGCCCAGGTGGTGTTGGCTTCGACAAGATTTCTGGAAGATCACGAGCAGCGAGGGGGTACCAGTGGCTAGCCACCAGGAGCCAGGTGGAAATGAAGTCTCTGTGGTGAAGTCTGGGACTCGTTTCACCATGGATCAGGGAAGGGGAGGGGAGGGAGGTTTCTCGGACGGTCAGTCGGTCGGTCGGACAGACTAGGGGAGGTTTATTTTGCGGCCCAATGAGGGCTCCTATGCGGAGCGCCTCGAAAGGTTGGCACAGACTCCATCCACAGGAGCGGCAGGACTGAGGAGTGAGGACTAGGACTCCGAGTGACAAGTAGTAGGAGGGGGGGAAACTCGCTTAACCGTCCTGCAGCAGTCTAATGTTTCCGGTCAGGGTGCAGTTTCCTGCGGGAATCAGTGCCGCAGCATTGGGAGGTGGGCTTTAGGTTGCGAGCTCTCCCTTGGTCTCCCCTCCCGGTCAGCCTGTGGCTCTCTCTCCGCGTCTCCCCTCCGTCTCTGCTCTGTGGCGACGAGCTGAAACCCGAGTCCAGCGTCCTCTCGGCGTCCCCCCATCACGATTCCGGTCAAGGTTGTGCATCGGATCCATACGGCGTACTGGACTGGCACGGCAGCGCAGCGCAGCGATGCACGCCATCCAGGAGCCGGGTGCTCCAGTCGCCCGAGGCAGGCGACGGCGCCAGCAGCAGCAACGAAAGGCTGAGCCGAGGCGCTCGTATTATTGACAGTACGAAGTACTCGGTACGGTCGGATTCATTACTCGTGTCCGAGGCAAAACGACCACCGCTTGACAAGTGGTCGCGGCCGGTCGCAACCGCATTTGGTCTGGTCGGTCATGACGATGGGGCGGTCGCCGGTCAGGGAGGTCCGAGCGGCCTGGGCCAGGAGAAAGCGTCTCGTCGCCGCTCTACGGCACGGTAGCACGGCTGCAGCCGCTCTTTCGTCGCCTTCCTGCTGCCTCAGCCAATTTGACACGCGGCTAGTGCCCCTCGTCATCTCGCTACATTCACCCGCCGCGTCCCCTTTGGACCCTTGTCCCATTCTGCCTGCAACCCTCGCACCTTCCTCGCCCGCCGTTCCACACCTCCCACGGACAGTACACACGGCCTTGCGTCCGGATCCACTTGCCTCCTCGGACCCCTGCCTGTCAGGCCTCCACGGCACCTTCCTGTATCTGGCTAGCGCGAGCCAGATATAGGGCCCCCGCACGGCTATATCTTATCTCCCCTGCCCCGTCGCCCAACTCACCGCAATGCGATATCAACCTTGTCACGTTTCTTCCATGCGTTGTCGTCCACTTGTCCTCGACTGACCTCGTCCTCGACTCGTCGACCTCGACCTTGTCCCTCGTCCCTCGTCCCACCATCCACCATCCACCATCCACCATCCACCATCCACCATCATACACCATACCACGTATGGAGGTGATCTGAAGGGCCAGGGCCAGTCGCAGTCACTCCATCCACCCTCGCCCACTCGCCAATCCTCGCCCATCCTTGTCCATCACCCTCGTCCGGTCTCGCCTCCCTGCTTTCTTTAATCTCGACCGGCCCCCGTTAAGATTCCACCCACGAATCCTTCCTTCGAATCCACACTCCTCCCCATCACCCTCGACCTCGTCCGCCACTCCCCCATCTATCTCACTTAGGCACCCCTTTCCTACCACCAAATCGTCACGCTCCTGGTCCTCCCCCCGACGCCCCCCTTCCCTGGTCGCAAACAAGAAACATCAAGTCAGTCTCCAGTCTCCAGCCTCCAGAGAAACCCTCCTCCCGCGGCTTGTGCCTGCTCATTCATACATTCTACATGCATATTTTGTTATCCTCGCTCCGATCAAGCGGTTTCCATTCTGCCTCCCCTTTTGTACTGTTTTTTCTCCTATTGCCTCTCCTTCATTCATGCATTATACCTTGGGCTTTATTTTTGTCCCTGGCCGCAAATATTTCTCCATCCTGCCCGCCGCTTCTTCGAAATCTCGTCCCTTCGAGCTTATTCTGGCTTGGTGACCCTCGTCACTCCACCTCAAGTTTAAAGCGTCGAGTGCCTCCCTCACCCCGGCTTCACCGCGCAAAAACCCGGATATTGCCTGGTCGCTTGGCCTGTCTGATTATCCATCGTCTGAAGATTTCGTAAGAAAGAGCAAGGCTTTTCTCACTCCGGAAGTAGACCCTCGCAATCTGCCCCAGTCGTGCCGCGAAGGTACTTCTGTCCGGTCTCCTTTCTGGAAGAGACGCTACTTCAAAAGAAGAAGATCGGACTCAAGGGACCGCATCTTTGCAGACCCCCCTCGTCGCCAGGATTCACCACCCTCTCCTCTTACATATCAAGTGTCAAAATAAACATCGCGACGCGACTTGACTCTGTTTTCATGGTCGCTCGCTCGCTGACTTCAGCCTCTACTTCATCGCCAAGTCAAAAGACGATTGCTAATAGATGGCTTCTTCCATGCAGCATCATCCCCATCACGCGCCACAGGGCCCTCCTCCCCATCACCTTCAACAACCGCGACCCTCGAGCATCGTTCAGCAGCAACAACAACAACAACAACAACAACAACAACAACAACAGCAGCAGCAGCAACATCATCAGCAACAGGCGCCTCCTCCTCAAGGACAACACGCGAACCCGTACCCTCCTCCATCGCACGGCCTACCTCAATACGCGCAACAGAGCGCCCCAGGCGCCGGTGGTCAGCATAATCAGGACTTGCCATACTATACGACGCATCCGAGTCCATACAGCACTCCGAGCGCGCCTGGAGCATATTCTTCGGCCGGTGAGTCCATGGGAATGATGAGTGGAAAGAACGTGACGGCTGACCGAGATGCAGCTCCAGAAACACCCGATATCATGGCCGCAGCTCAGATGTCGCGTCCATACCCCCCGATCTCTTACCATACCCCACAATCGAACTCCCCAGCGTCCGTCGCGTCCCCTTCAACCCACGAGCAACGACACTTGTATGGCGCGCCTACTCCGCAAATCCCACAGACGACGCAGATGTACTATAGCGCGCCTCAGCACCCCCAGTACCCACCACCAATGCCACCGCAAGGCAACCCATCACCATATGGCGCGCCACACCCGCAGCAACACCAGCAGCAGCATGCGGCCATGACCTCCCAGCCAAACCTGTTGATGTCTCACAACCAAGGGCAGAATCAGATGCAGCAACCACCGCATGCTGGCCAACATCCACAGCAAGGCATCACCGGAAGCCCCAGGCCCAAGTTGGAACCACATGCCCCGCAGATGAATCGACAGCCAGCGGCCCCTCTAGGACCTCCACAACACCCGGCCAATGGGTCCCAGATGCAGCAGAACAACGTGGCCAATGGCGCCGCCGGGGTCAACCCGAACGCGGCCCCAGGTCCCATTCCCGCGACCACGCCTCTGGTCGTGCGGCAAGATAATAACGGGGTCCAGTGGATCGCCTTTGAATACTCGCGCGATCGCGTCAAGATGGAATACACCATTCGATGCGACGTGGAGTCGGTCAATGTCGAGACCTTGGGCCCGGACTTCAAGACGGAGAACTGTGTTTACCCGCGTGCTTGTTGCAGCAAGGATCAATACCGAGGCAATCGCTTGGTTTACGAGACGGAGTGTAACACGGTCGGGTGGGCGTTGGCCGAGTTGAACCCCTGCCTCCGTGGGAAGCGAGGATTGATCCAGCGAGCCGTCGACAGCTGGAGGAACAGCAATCAAGATCCTCGATTGCGAAGTCGACGCGTCCGGAGAATGGCCAAGATCAACAATCGCAAGGCGGTCCAGGCCGCGACTCATCCTCCACACATGTCCGGTCCCACGGGTCCCGCGGGGATGCCACCGGCGCAGAGCATGGGACCAGGCAGCGCAGGAAGCATGCCGAAGCCCAGCATGGGTGCGTCGATGGGGTCTCAGATGCATCATCACCACGCGCATCCGGATGGGAGTACTCAAGGGGGGGATGAAGTCGGTATGTTTCACCAGATGTGATGTGTCGTGATTATATTATTGCCTTGTTATGATACCTTGGTGCGAGGATGTCTGTCTGTGTTGCACGGGAGGGGATTTGGGATCAAGAGATTGTCTGGGTCTAAGAGCACTTTCTGCTTCCTGTATAATACATATTGCACTTTTGTTGCTCGTCTGGCGTCACCCAATACCCTACCCATCTCGTCCTTGTATCGTTGCACATGCTTCCCGTTCTCTTTTGGACGAGCGATCCACTCGCCGGTTAAAGTGAGAGGCTAATCGGACCCTTCCTGCGTAGGTGAAGAGGAATACGCCGTTGAGAACACCCACCATCACCAAGCTCCTGACGGTCCGCCCCCGGCGGGCCACGACGTTCGACAAGCCCACGCTTTCCTTGGTCAACCCGCAACCTATCCTCCCGGTCCACAGGTCGGCGGCGCGGCTCTGCCACCGTCGATATATGGTCGGCATGCCGCACCACACGGTGCTTACGGCGCGCCGATCCCCCCGTCGTCACGATCTCATCCCAAGGCCGACCTGGACGAGGAGGAACGGACGTGCCTTTTCGGCGATATCCCGGAAGACAAGAAGAGGAAGTTCATCCTCGTGGACGATCCAGGCAAGGGGGGGAGAGTCCGGGTTCGAGTCACCCTGGATGCGGTTGACATCAAGGAGATTCCGGATTCTTTCCGGAAGAGCAACTCGGTGTATCCCCGCAGCTGGTTCCCGTTGGAGATGCAAAGCCCGCCCCCCAGCGCGAGAGGAGGGGGATTCTTTGACGGGGATGACTTGGATGATAGCGATGAGGTTGAGCCAAGTGGAAGCCTCCGAGGTGGACGACAGGAGAGGGGACGCATGTCCGTGAACGTGCCCCTGATGGATGGGGGCGAGGGCGAGGTTGAGGTGCCGAGGATGCGGCGAAGCATCCGATCGAAGGAAATCCGACTCAATGAGTTGGGATATCGGATGACCTGGCATCAAAGCAGGGTGTTGGCGGACAAGACGGTGTTTCTTCAGAAGGCTTGTACGAACGCGACGCTCCCCCCCATGGCGGGACACGTGCTAATCTTCCCTAGTGGACTCATACCGCAACAAGGTCCGTTCCACGATGGAGAGTACGGGCAAGGACGTCGCCTCTACCGCGCCCCATTTCGAGACCCGAGTTGGCAAGCGAAGATGGAACGACCGAAGCAAGAGGGAGCGAGGGGATGACCCGTAAACGACCATGTCGACCTCGTCAAGCACGAACTCGGCGTTCCCTCGACACAGGACTCTCGACCAAACGAAAGGACCATGCCCGAGCGATCGACACATTCTCCCTCCGCATATTCGTTCCTCCCTCTTCTCCGGCGACTCGTCGTGGAGTGTGGGTGCAGCGAGCGACCGACCACAAAGCACCCACCACTCTCGGCTTGCGGCCCGATAACTTTGATCCCATCCGATGGCGACTTAGTCCTCTTTTCGTGAAATGACATGGTGTTGCTTTTGCGTGTTCGTTCTTGCCTCCTGGGATGCCTAGTTCCTTTTCGATTCTTGCGTGATGATGACGCGACCAATGGGTGGCTTGATGTGCGCTTTGCAAGGAGGGGATGTGTGGCATGAATGTAGAATGTCGGTTTCGGGTCTTGGTGGTGTGGCTGTTGTGGTTCTATGATTTGGGGTTGTGGATGGGGAGGAGAAGGGGGGGGGGAGACGATTGCTCATAGGAATCTTCCACGCTAGCTTCTATGGCGAGGATTGGGCGGTCGATACATATTCAGGCAAGCAGATGTTCTCTTCACGATGATCTGGGCGAGTGGGCTCTTTGTTGACCTGTTGACCGTGAACATAGCCGCAAGGTGCTAGATGGGTAGAATCGCAAGGGACTCCGTAGTCAAGGCAGGGGGCGTGAGAGGGACGGGGTTACCACTCGACGTCCTCCCCTTCCCTCCTCGCTCCCTCCCTGGCCCCCTTCCTGCTACGTGGGTTCATGGAGCCGCTGCTGGGCCGGGAAATGCGCCCTGGGATGTTTGCGAGATCACGATGAACGTCGCCCCTCCCACCCTAGGAAACCACCCGCTGAATCCGATCTTCCATGGTAAGCAAGCACATCTCCCCTCCTCCCCCTTGGGAGCCCGGCGAGGGGCCCAACCCCATCCCGCGATCCCTTCACTCGATCTCGATCCCTCCACTAGATCCCCGTCCCCGTCCCCGTCGTCGTCCTCGTCCTCGTCGTCGTCCCCTGAAATCCGCCGGCCCTCGAATGAATCTCAGGGTTCCCACGCCCTCACGGCCTCTTGCATTGATGAATCAGCGTCGCTCTCCTCACGAGCAGCCCCTCCAACCCCATCCCGATATCCATTCTCCATTCTCCATGCAACGGCCCACCGCCGCACCGGAACGACGTCTCCCCCGCCGGTTTCCACTCTGGCGGGGGAGGGGGGAGGCCAGAGGGTTTGCGTCTGGGGATGGATGGGATGGGAGGTTCTTATACGGAGGGGCTGTGGACGGGATGGAGACTCATGTGCGTGGTCTAGGGGCTGGGGGCTGTGGGGGCTGCTTGATGTGTGGGACACGTGAGAAGGGAGTTGAAGGCTGGAGGTAGGTCGGAGGTCGTAAGAGGGAGGAGAAGGTAGTAGCGTGGGGAAATTTCTTTTGGGGATCTGGGGATTGTTGTTTTTTTCTTTTGCGGAGGCATGGTCTGTGACATAAGAAGGAGAATGGCATGCAAGGGCAGGGGGGAACTCCCTCGCCGTTCCTTTATCGATACGTACTGTAGTACTTCGTACCTTTGGGACTTTCCGGGAAACTCGAGCCAGGCTGACGAGCGAACAGACGTGCAGGTGGCTACAGTTATGAGTGGTGCCGTGATGGTACTCCGTACGTGATGGAGGAGCAGCCGACGACGCTCCTTCGTGATTGGAGAGGAATTCGACCGCAGGGGAGGGAGAGCGAAATCAACGACGGGGCCAGGCTCGACCACCGAAAGGCTTTCGAGGAGGTGCTCGCAGACGCAGCGGGAGCCCAGACGACGGGAATCAGGAGGTGGAGGGAGGTTCCAACCCTCGGAGAAAAGGGGCTTCGCTTCACGCGCGGACGACGGTGGGTTTTAACGGGACCCTGGTCAGGGGGTGGAGGGGGGCAATGAAGTCTGAAAGCCTAAAAGGGGAATGCTCGATGTCCCCCCCCCTCTCTCTCTCTCACCGCATAGCAGAGAGAGACTGGCATTTATGCTTTTTAAATACGCCCGCTCGGGGGGAAGCGACATGACACGGCTTGTTTCTGCCGCCGAAAGGGGTATTTTGCCGAATTCCCGACGACGCGCTCCCTGGCTAGGGTTGCACGCGGGCCGTTGGGACGTCGTGGGCTTCATTCGGCGCCAACGCAGGCCGTCGCGGAGTCGGTGGGTGGATGCGGGATGCCCTACCGGCCGCTGGGAGGCCCCAGAGATGGTCCCATGGACGCTGGACGGTGCGTCGTCGCTAGTGTCGGCCGAGGAAATAGGGGCGCGCTTTAAAGAGAATCAAACCTCTGCGCCAGGGCTTCCCGGAGGCGGGATGAATTGGTACTGTACTATTCCACCATCTGTGCTTCGATTCTGGTACTTACTGCTACTACGCTTCCCTTCCTTAGACATAAGGGGGGGAAGGGGGTGCGCTTCAACGAGAATCGAACCTCTGCACCGAGGGTGCCCAAAGGCGGAATGCATTGACACAGTACGGATTCCGCTCTCTGTGCCCCGATTCTGGCATGACGACTGCGAAGTACGGTGGCTTGCAGCCGAGGACAAGTGTCGCCGCCGCCGCCGATAACCTGCTTTCGGTTTACGGCTAGGGGGGGGAGGGCGAGATGGGGAGCCACGAGTGCGGCTCGCTCGACTGGCCGACGTGTGGAAGGAACTCCACGCATCCTTCGCGGCCTTTGGCACCGTCCCCGAGCTGGCGCGGGTCTCTCTCACAACGAGGAATGCCATGCCTCTGACTCCCGCTTCCTAGAGTAGCGGGTGCCCACGGGAGCAAGGTCGCGTCTCATGCCGCCACTCGTCGCCACTCGTCGCCACTCGTCGCCAGCCATTGCTTGGGTGTGGGGTAATCAGCGTTACATGGACCAGCTTCGTAGTGCTACGGGAATCCGCTTCGTTGAGACTTCGGCTCCCCAATGCAGGCAGGCCGTGGTATATTACATGATCTCACCATGTTAGAGGCATGCCGACCTCAAGCTGCTCAGCTTCCAGCTCGCTCCGCTATAGTCCCACTCATTCCAAGACTCCTATCATACCACTACTGTCTGTGGTGACAATTGGCCTTCGCATTGCAAGCCATCTCGCACCTCGGGCTGCTGATCGACGACTCGCAGCAATCGTGCGGTTACTACTCCGTAAAACCCCACCTGATCCAGTAAGGGGAGTCATTATACAGGAGCGGACCAGGTTGACAGGTAGAATTCGCCGGCTTTCCTCCCGTCTCTCGACGTTCGACTTTGGGCTTTCCGTCCATTTGTACAGTATAGACGCCACATAGCAATCAGCCAAGCGCATTCCACACCTTTGTATTTATGGGAATACATCTATCTATAAACACCGAACCCACGAATACCAACTAGCTCCGATTCCCCGTGGCGTTGCAGGTCTGTCAATAGCGGCAGTACGAGCCACCCCCCCTATTCCCGAGTATCACAAGCGCATATATCCACACCGAAACACCTTCCTCCTGAACTCGTACTAGCCCCCCTTCTTACTCCTAATTCCCACCCGGCGATTCATCACGGCGGAGGGCTCCGTTACTATCTATTGCAGCACGCCACGCTCGTTTCCTGGTAATGTAGGGTTTTATCGTATATGCATGTAGCACGCCTTGGACCGAATCCCACCGGCCTTGATCGAGAGCCTAGGAATGGTAATAAGGTTCGTAGTACCGACCTAGGGCAGCCACTGAAGAAGCAAGGGCGCGAGATTCGAGGCGCTCTCCTCAGCGTCGCTGATGGAAGCGTGGTGTTCGTACGGGGCTCGTGAAAGGCGGCGGCGGTGCTTGTAGATAAGGCGAAGCGAAGGGTGGAGATTCCACGGAAACGGAGAAGGCTAATACAAGTGATTGATTCCTACAGCCTAGATCCGAAGAGCTATTTATTTCGAAGGCCCGTCTGAATTTAGCTTAAGCAAGGTAGCGAGTTAGATCTAGTTCGAATTCGTCGTCTTAGAATATACGATGACGGGGGTGACTTAGCTACGAACCAAAAAGATCGTTTATAGAGCTGTGAAACTACCTGCCTGTAAAACAATAAGACTACCCCTTTTTGTCCTCATGTCTAGCTACGCGTCTAGGCCACGTGCCTGCGAACCACGTGCCTCGGTTACATGCCTCGACATACTATAAGACTATCTCAAGATATTTATGTTATAGGAGTAGAGTCTTCCTACACGACTCTCTCGACACCGTGGTAGATGGCGAGAGCCGAGCGACGATTATAAGGAGGCCGTGTGGAGCATAGTAGAGAACGTTAAATTTATGTCAGAACGACCCCGATACGAAGAAGGAAGGAGTGGGAATAGGAGTAATTCACGATGACGAGAAATAGCCTGGTGGTGTATGAGCCGAAGCCTCCGCCACTACTCGAGTAGGAGGCTTGAATTCAGGAACGGACGACAACGCCATGGAATTATATACTTTATAATTCGAATCTGCATCATAAGCTAAATGTGCGTAGCGAATTACGATGTGGTGTCTACAAATTGACGAGAAGCCAAAAGCCAAAAGTCGAAGGTCGGAAGGTCGCCGGTTTCTATTGGCACAACCGGTCAACCTGGTCCACTATACTTTTCCGACTTTTGGCTTGTAGCTTTTAGTTCATTTGTATGCCTACCACGTAGTGATTAGATACAAATGAGCTAAATACGCGTAGCTAATTACTATGTGGTGGGCATACTAATTAACTAAAAGCCAAAAGCCAAAAGTCGGAAGGTCGGCGAATTCTATTTACACAACCTGTTAACTTAAGTCCACCAGAATCAAGTCGGTGACAAGTCCCTTATCTCGATACGAGAGGATAGCGAACTAAGGAAACAAAGTTACGTAAAGTCCTATCTACCTTCTATGGCCGGATATTCATCGGCCGGATATTCGTCCTAGCTAGCGCGTCACTAGGGCTTTATATAATAAAATAAACCTATCGCCTTCGCGCCAATCACAAAGGAGCGCGAATTCCACCACCACTATGGTGCAGTGGTTAGTAGTCAGTCCTTGTGATTCGTTGCTAAATCAACGCTTTCGAAAAAATCCATGCGAAGCCTACTGTATCAGAGGTAGGGGGTTAGCTGAGGTATCAATCCATCAGACTAGTTAGAGTCGAATCTGGGGAAAATAAAATCAGTTCGCCTGGTTTCAACCCGCCAACTCCTCGAGGAGTGGCGGGAATGTTTTGTCAATTTGAGGTTAGGGAATTTAAGTCGGCGAATTCTATTTGCACAACCTGTCAACCTGGTCCACCATACTATAAGTCATGGCTGGGCTTTGTTTTGGAACGAGGGTGGTGGCCGTGAGTGGCACAGCATGACCTGGGTATGTCCAGGGATATGGGTTGGAAAGGGGAGGTGATGCATTGGCGAGTTTAGCTTGGGGTTGTCAGTGAATCTAGTGATATTTTTCCTGGTCTCAAGGGGTCAGCTATTAGTTCGGAGGCGGTAGTTTGTGGGTAGATGTGTACTTCGTAGAGGTCTGACTGTCTGCGAAGGGTGTGGACGAGAAACATTTGATAGGAAGTGCAAAAAGAAATGTGCTCTGGTGAAAAAAATCAACGAGGGGAATTTAGCCATGACATCGCGGAATCCTTGAGTTGGGGGGTTCGATGTGCAAGATAAGATGCGTTGAGACAATATGGTCAGAAATTGACTGCGGCTTTGTATTCCATTGCAGTATATCTTGTTCCTTGATCGTTCTCGTTCTCGTTCTCGTCTCTCCCACCTTGCTTGTCATCCTTCATATTCTTCCCAGCCATTCATCAAGCAAGAAGGAGCATCGAGTTAAGGGACAAGTAGCGAAGAAGTAGACTCGGTAGCGAGAGCCCTCTATGTGAGTTTCCAACGACGCCTAGGCGCCACGAAAACCAGTCTCGACAAGTGTGCCAAGGGATTCGCAGTCTTTCGTCCAGCAAGCGAGGCGGTCGGCGCCATGCTAAGAGCTGGCTTTTCTTAAGAGAAGTCTAGGCCACCAGCGTCATATTCGGTCCCCTCAAGTGCAGGAGATTCGGTGTGGTCTGAAGCCTCGCTCGGCTGTTCCATGAGGAGGATGATGCCAAGGTCTTCGAACCTGGCTCGATGGGCCCCACCGACGTCCCTAGCCCATCATGTCTCCAGGGGTTGCTGACTGTTACTCGTGTGGCAGATGCCTTGGAAGAAGCACCCTCTCCTCCTCGGCCATAGATCATGGACAGTGCACGTTGACTATTGAGTAGGCTTGTCTGGTTACCAACGTGGAGTCTGGGAGGAGCTTTCAGCTCATATCGAAGCCCTCGTGGTCCCGACCTCTTGTCAACTTGACCCAAAGACAATATTCGAAGCTACCCGAAAAAGCAAGTAGAGTATGCAAAGCACTGTTAAAAGAAGCAAGTCAGTTGATCATGGTTCGTATGCTTTATTGGTCCAAGAAAATAAGAGACCACTCACGCTAACACGATCGCCGTCCATTTCTGAGCGTTGAACAAATGACTCATTGAAGTTCCTCCAGCTCTAGTCGGCCCATAGCGGTAAAAGAACATCAAGACAATAACACTGCCGGCAGATATACATATCTCAATCAGATCAAGGGCGATGACAGCACCGTAAGGAAGTCGATAGCGACGGCTTAGGATGCATCGGATTTCAATTGCGTTTAGGCAAAGCCCCCATGTTCCCTATTACAAGATTAGAATTGGTGAATTAGATTGAAGCTTGTCCCATGAAAACTTACCGCACAATATAGAAAGATATTCGTGTCTCTTTCCTTCAAACTGAAGAGTATCGCCGAGACCAAGGCCGCGATGCTAGCGGCCGCTGCAAAGCTACGGAGAAATACTATTGCGAATTGTAGTTTTATGATTCTTCGTGAGCCATCCATCGACGCGAG
The DNA here is from genome assembly GCA_019669835.1 of Amylocarpus encephaloides. Taxonomy (NCBI): domain Eukaryota; kingdom Fungi; phylum Ascomycota; class Leotiomycetes; order Helotiales; genus Amylocarpus; species Amylocarpus encephaloides. The sequence goes on from MU251764.1 coordinate 28,045, forward strand.
TACTGACGGGCAAGTCTCGCAGCGAGTTTCTCCGGCCGCTCAATCGCCGAAGAATGTAGCCTTCAATGTCAAACAAGTAACAAGAAAGACTACCTGAAGAACATCAATGTGGGATTTCTGTTCTCAAGAGCCCCCGCGCTACGGAGCTGAGGCTGATTTGTGGTAGGTTGCAACTTGAACGGATAATCTAATTCTGCCGTATACGATGTAGGGCGATCATCATGACCGAACATAATCGTTTGATTCTCGTGCTACAGTCTTCCAACGACACGGAAACTCCCGCAGCTAAGAACTCAATCAGTTTTAAATGTGATTGTAGATTGTGCATCCAGCGTGATTCAAGGGAGGCGAAGAATTGCGTTTCGTGTTTGGTATGTCGGCGGCTCGTTCCATAGCGTTTAGCGAACAAGCTTGCAACAGACGCATCGCCCACGGAATACGAACGTTTCAGAAGGGTGACTTCTTTGGCGAGCGACAGAGTTTCCAACTCCCGATATTGGCCCTTTAATGTATCCAACTTTTCGAGCGCACCAACTGATAAAGCGATATTGTTTAGTTGGAGGAGTTTAGCCGCTATTACGCTATTAGTGCTTGCTGACCACGGGACGAACGGATTCTGTGCTTCGGCTCGCAAAAGTCGGCTTGACATGTGGGAAGACAGGGCGACATAGCAGTACTCTCCCTTGATTTCCCAAACGCAGGCAAAAAATTCTTCTTTTGGTTTATATGTCTCTGGGTTTCGAGTGGGAATGTTTGAATCTGTGGTAAGGACAGTCGATCAATCGAAAATTTTCATGGTTTTGTAGAATTTGCCAACAAGCCCCCACGCTTTGAGATAATGTAGAGATAATGTAGAGTCTTGGGCGCATCGAAGGTCTGAGGTTCGCATATAGTTCCTACCGAATAAAGAGTGGCCATTCCACCATGATCAGTCCAGTGCCGATCCTGTCTAGCCATTGCTGGGGTGCGAGTCCACGGAAGTTGCATCACTACTGGCTCCTCAATATTGCTATTGGATGACAAGCTGTGGTGTTGCTGAAATGGAAAGAATTTGGCAAAGGCCAGAAGAAATTCAAAGCCCATCAATATTCTCATTGTCTCGTGGTGTATGGATCGTGCACTCGTGGGCAATCCCAATGATAGAAACTGAATGACAGACTAGCCGCCGCGAGGCTACAGGATCTCGCACGAGAATCGAGGTCAGATGCTCTTGTGCACGACTCAATTCATTGTGGATTGGATTGGAGGTATGGATTGGCGCCCTGCGTTTTGAAAAATGTAGACAACCAGATCCATGGCTTCGTGTCCATTGTTGAGATGACAATAGAGCTGATCCTTCGTAGTTGAGGTCAATGGCGGGCAGCACACGGAGAGTCTCGCGTGAATCATAATCTGCATCTGATACACCTTCGACACGACTTCTTCCGGCCATTAGAGCGAGAGGTGTTTGGTGAGGCATGAACGCCCATTTGTGCTTCTGAAATACCCCTCTGAGAGTGAAGCTCCTGTCGCAAAGTTGACTCGGGAAGAGCTCTACATTAGACCTAAGCGATAAATTAAATAAGACCGGCACTCCAAGTCAAGTTGATGGAGCTTACTCACGTTTAGTGAAGGTGATGCCGTTGAAGACATGCGGCACGAGAGAGTTTCTTACCACATATCTCGCAAGTGTATGACTCTCTGATCTTAGGATATTCTCTCTATCTCGGGTCACTTATTGTTCAGGATGTGATGGGATTCAATTGAGTAGTGATGAGTTCGTGCCCGCGAGGAGGTTTCTTGTCCTCGCTACCCGAGGAGTCCGACATCGTTGGGTTGTTGAAAGTTGAATTTGAGCCACGAAAGCTAGGACGGAGTGACCATGGCGCCGCCTTGATCAATAGACAGCGGCGAGGATGCGGAATGGAGAGGACAATAGACGTTAATAGGATTCAAGAAACGGCGGGGAAGAAATCTGGACAATCCTTCCTCAAAAAAGGAGTATCTGACCCGCAAGTCTGGAGCTGTCATAGCCATTAGCGCTACAAAAAAAGTGGTACTGACGTCTGCAGCAAGCCCGCACCAACTGCGGACGTCGATATCCAAGTCGGAGAGAGTTGGGTTGAGAAATCTCTATATATTGGTCAAGGAGGCTGCGAGTATACGAGTCTGCACTCAAGCTGACAGGTATTTCTGATCACGTGAAAGCCACGGTCTTGGCGCTTGATGTGCTTGTCCATCTCCTTTCCAAAGCCAGATTTCCTGTTGCCATCATGTCAACATTACGTTGCCTTCTAGGATCGGGCCTTTAGGGATGAATTACCAGTATTCTGGTCGATCATGCCTGCCTCCAAATTCTCGAGCAATCGCCATGTTCGGCCAATGTTCTGGGTTTGTCACAAGCGAGTCGAGTTGTCTTTCAAGTAAGCATTTGCCCCCAAAGCCCGGATTCTACAGCTTGGTATTCTAGATGAACTTGCCTTGGCAGGCAATCAATGGAGAACGAGTTAATCCTAGGGCGCGTTTCCCGGGTTGTTGTATTTTGAATTGCCACCAGGGCTCTTTTCTCAATTTGTACAACAGTGTCGATTTCCCGCCGTTTTCACCGCGATCACTTCGACGCTGTTGCTCAAGTACAACTCGGCCTGCTTTCAAATACACATGAGAGATTCGTCGCCACAATGACAGCTCTTCACCAGCAGTTCAACTCTTGGATTCTGGATTCTTGGGTCTTGTGGGACAGCAAGGACGAGCGAGGTTCCGGAAATAAATCACACAAGCGGCGGTCTGCCATGAACGATTTCTATAAAAAGCGTCTCTTTTCTCGCCGCGTAATCCTTACCTGTAACACCCTCTGCGCTCTGCTCATGGTCTTCCACCCTCGTCGGCGACATCCCCCTTTTGCGGGGTGGCCCTTGATCTCCATCGGATAATCATGTGGGGAGCGGGGATCAAGCACCCGAGACTTCGTTATTTACTGACCAGGAACCCCTTCTTTGAGAGGCTTTACGTGTGCCCGCATTTCGAGAGGGACGAGGGCCCACAGGTGTGACGGATGGCGTGTCCCACGGCAAGGCTCGTGAAGATTGAACATGGTTACCCTGAGTAACAAATTCGGTCCCGAATCTCTGTGAACCCCCGAGGACAACCTAACGGTTACAGGTGGAAACAAATATAAAATTGAGGTCATATTACCTGATTTTCAGAAGGGTCAGAACCAATCACCTGGTTAGGACAACACTTTACAGTCCGCCATTGGTCACATACATTCGTGTCATTTTACATATGTTTACCCCTGTAGGTTGTAGCAATTCCTCCTTCGTGTTTTATCTCTCTCTTATGGTGTTGATGCCCTTCCATGCTACCGAACTACTATCATCACGACCATACAAGATACGTTGGCCTGTGGGGGGAGGGGGGGTTTCTTGACTTCTTTACAACAAGCCTGTCGATACTCTTAAACGGAAAGAGCTTCTCCTCACAGGTGTCACGACCACCAACATCTGACGCCAATCCCCCCCCCCATACAAAGCGAGATAGGGCGAGGAGATGTCACATACGACCACAGACTGAGGGGAATTGGGCATCCCGTCCGCTCTGCCAGACACAAGCCTCAGATCGGTGGATTAGTAGTTGGGTGGGTGACCACCAGCGAATTCCCACTGTTGTATGTTTTGTTATATATTGTTTTGTTATATATTGTTTTGTTATATATTGTTTTGTTTTTGCCATCTAGCGTGCTCTTACCATACATGTCTGTGTTAGGTGTGTGATGGTACATACGACCATAGACTGAGGGGAATTGGGCATCCCGTCCGCTCTGCCAGACACAAGCCTCAGATC
>MU251765.1:0-31696 GCA_019669835.1 Amylocarpus encephaloides
GTCTTTATTCTATTGGGGGTTTTACCCCTGTAAACGCCTGTGCGAAGTGCTCCAGTTTTCTAGGATTTAACGTTTATTTAGGGGGGGGGAGAGTATGACTTCTCCTGGCTCCATCCAATAACAGGGCATGCCACTTAACCGCCAAATGGTGGGAGAGAGTTGTAGCCTACTACTTGCTTCAGTACAGAACCAACTTGAGAGGTATTTAAAGCTCTCTCTTCTATCCCATAGAGGCTCATTCATCAGCTCATTCTCAACTTCTACTTTCTGGCCCGTCTTTTCACTAGTCCGCAAGCCGTATTTGACCGTTCTGCGCAGTACTACTAGAAAGGGTTATCAACTCTCCCATCATCATGCCTGCTAGCGCTCCCAAGACCGGCGCTCCTCCTCCGCCTCCGCCCCCACCCGCTGTTAAGAAGGCTCCCACTCCTCCTCCATCCCCCCAGCCGCCAGTCGTAGCCTCGACGGGTTCTGCCGGTGCTTTCATGGTCGAGTTGCTGATCTACAACGGCTCGCCCTTTAAGGACCACTGGGCGTACTGGGTTCGCTCGCACGCAAACCCTGACATCGGCGTTCTGATTCACGCGACCGGTGATGTGAAGAATGGTTTTAATTTTGAAGTCAAGCGCAGCCATGACTTCCACGCCACCGGCAACCGTCCTACGATGAGAATCCCGCTACAGTGGGTCGATGCCAAGTACTTTAACGAGAAGGCGATGCTGAACGATGGGAAGCGCAAAATCGACAACGCGCCTGTCTGCGATTTTGAGGCTAGTGCGTACAAGATCAAGGCTCCTGGGAAGACTCTGAATGTGGCTAATGACAAGGTAATTAAGTTTCCAACTTGACTTCCTCACGTAATCCCCCTCTCCGGGATACATGCCTTCCCGTGTACCTGCCCTAAGGGATATATTTCAATGCTCTTGTCTTGCGCACACATACTATGGCATAGTACTGGTATATATCGGCTAACTTCGAGATTTTTAGGTCACGTCCGGCAAGAGGATAACGCAAAGGAATTGCCAGACATGGATTGTCAAGTCTGCTGATCAACTTGTCGAGGACCATATATTTAGCAAGGAGGTTGCCGCTTACCTTCACGCAATCGAGCAGTAAATAATTATCTTTATGGAGAAATGTTGTCAGGAGCGTTAGGTGTCTGGAGGGTTGTCACGTGTGTTACGTGATCAGAGGATGCGCGCTAAGGTTAGAAGAGTTCCTTAAGATCTCGTTCTCACATATAACTAAGAACGATAAGCGAGAAAGCAATATAATATATGCCACCGAACTCCCTTCTTCTACGCCTCGTACGTGCCCTGAACAACAAAAATGTCCGAAAGGGATTAATCGATTGTGGAAGCGTACAAGTTCCGAGGTCCGGAATTCACTAATCTGTGCTTCTGCGACTATGCGTCCATTATCTTGCTAGGAAAGGCTCAAAAGGAACTGCGGAATCCAGAGGCTGTAGTGCCTCGGCTGGAAGATTTCCCGTGCTGTAATGGCTGGAGGCAGCGGTGTTGAGATTTAGCGTCCTTTGAACACTCACGTGACCCCCATGGCTATGGAACTGTTAATTACACATTCGTAAAGCTCCGAGTTCCGGTAAGGCTGCTATACAAATCTGGCGCTATCAACACTATCGCTCGGAGACCATAACACAGCACAGTGAGAGCTAGAAAAATGAAGCTATCCACACTTTTATTGCTCGGTTGCTAAGTGGTTTATTTTGGTGAGCTTTCCGTCACACTATGCATGGTGCTTTGTTACAGGCAGTACTTAAATTGCACTAGAATAATTGCCTTTTTATAAACAGAGCTTATTATCAGCACACTATGTGTTAATGATATCGGAATGCCCTCATTCCAGTCAACAGGGGGGGGGGGAATGTAAACAATGTTCTAACTATAATGGCGACATTCCTAGGCCGTCAACAAACGCAGTAGTAGGTATCTAGCCTTCCCTCACTGTCCCTGCATCTCTTCCGTTCTTATTGTCAACTGCTGACTTTTTTCACCATGTACTCTCATTCAGCATTTGGACCTCCTCCTCCTCAGACCGAATTCCCCGAGATCCCTACCGCCCTCGCATACCGTTAAGATTATGCCCGTCCACTTGGGGTATTGCGTCATCATACGAAGTACTTTGAAAAGTGAAGGAATACCATCTAGGGCATACTTTATTTGTGACCGTGGAGGCAAATATCGTGACCAAGCCTTCGGCCAAGCCACGGAAGAAGAGAAAGAAGGATGGATCTCTTACTGGGATAGCGTATCGAGGAAGACAGACTGCCTAGGAAATGCTGGATTTGGATATTAGCACGAGCCATGCAGACTACTAGTTTGAAACTTAGCACGCAATCTTCCCCTCTTGTTGCCAGTCCACGTGAAGTCAACGAATTCGTGGTCGGTGTGCTGGTACTGTAGCTCTGTGGCTGCGGAACCCTTGGGACGCTTGGAGGGGTTTTGGGCGCAGACGCACTGCTTTACCTAAGCCCTCGTTCGGCGGAGCGACTTTGTCAACTGCCGCTGTGGCAGGCCGTAATCACGTCGATGTACCGCGTACCCGACCTCAGGATAGCAGAGCTGTTGATACCGGGGCTCTTACATCGCGAAGTGAGCCGTCAAGCGATGACGACGGTGGTTTGTGTGACAGCGATCCCGCGTCCAGCAGCGACAATGACGGATGCTCGAGAGGGGACGAGTAGGGCCGCTCAAGCACGAGGAAGATTCTAGCAATGTTCAAACAGAACCCCGCCAGTAGTACGCACGCGCTAGACTATGCTTCGGCCCAGAGATGGATAGGCCTGCAGGTAGACTGGTAGCTATGTTACCTACTTGTCTATTAGTGTCTGCCGGGACGATTAGCTGAAAGGGATCTTATCCCTCTGTCGGCCAGTCGCATCGCGGGAGAAGGTATGGTCGAGGGATGCGGCGTTCAAGTGAGGAGGATAGGATTCAGTGGCGTGGGCGAAACGCACAAAAGAAAATGAAGAGGTTGACATCGGAGGGAGACATGAGGCGAAACGTGTTTATGAGAGATGCATATACAAAATATTGCGGGTTCATTGACATCCCTGGTATCATTGTATTGTACAGCACGATGCTAAAGGCCAGACCTCGCCTTGCCTATGCAATTGCTTGTTCCTCCTCTCTCAAAGAGGTTATTGCCCTGTCAAACGCCTTGATTATCCTATCGTACATTATATTATGGTCGTGGAATGTCCCTGTGAAGATGTCCCCATCTCTAATTGGAAAGAGGGCGGATCGGAGCTCGCGAGCCAGCGGCTTGAGGGTCTCGAAATTCGGCGCAAACTCTGCGATGACATTTTCAAATCGGTTTTTACCCATGTGGCCTTGCTTTGTATTGGCAATTTCTGTATATATCCCAGTATACCAACCTCGCAATTGGCACATGTTCAAGCCCGACCCCAAAGACGCTACAGCTGACGATGAAGAGTATCTAATCCACATCATCACAAGACAACTACCTCACTTTGGTCCTGTTCCTAAGTCTTATATAGAGCTCATTCCGAGAGAGGATGGTGACAGATGGTCAATTCTAGCCTCAGCCACCTAATACATTAAGGACAACCAGAAGCAAAGGCCGTTTAAACTAATCGAGGATGACTGTCTGACAGAGGAGGACAGGGAGTTTCTGTTGAAGGTTATGAAGTTGGACCCGAGGGATCGTCCAACTGCGAGGCAGTTGTTACAGGATAAGTGGTTCAGTGGTGTGCCATAGGCGATCATAGTATTCTTGTACTTGTAGTTGATTGGATTTGTGCTATTTTGTGGGGTAGTTCCTTGACTAGAGTTGTTTGCGAAAGAGCTTCGGTGGGGTTGTGAGGGGTCTGAGGGACCCAGAGGTTGGCGTCCGTAAATTAACATCAAGCTTTGAAATCACAGCCTAGGGATCAAAAGGCACTAAGCCAGCTCCGCGGAATCCAGCCTGGGCATTTTGGACGGTCATTGATTCCAAATACGCTGCTTTAAAGGCCATAAAGAACTCGACCTTGGTGATGTGGTTGATGTGAGCCTTAATAAAGGTCTCGATTTCCCTCCCCGCGAGTTCAGAAGAAAATTCGCCATATCTTCTACACTAGCCAGCCGAGGCGCAAACCCTCTTGCATCCTCATCAAGTATATTTCGAACAATTACATCCTCTTCTAAATCGGTCAATTTGTAACTTGCTGGCCGGCGCTCGTGGAGAGTAGAATGACCGTTCATTCTTAACCTTTATGAAGATTCGGGGACGTTGTAAAGTTTTGTAGCAGCTCGGCGGCTTATTTTTTTTTGGATGTTCGAATAGCTTCAATAGCTAAAATGATTCGTGCTTCTTGTGTCTGAACCGACATAATGAAATGTGGAAAAAAACGCGTCGTGATGTTAGAAGGTAGGAAAATCGCGAAAAGTGCGCAGGGTCCTGATATGCGCAGGGCCCACGTTAGGTCTAAAATTTAAGACAGGCCATTTGTTCAATCAGCGTATGTGACTTACCGATTAGGTATAGTGTCCCCAAACGTGAGTGCCTGAGGATATATCGCTGCTTTAATATTTTATATACCACCCTTTAGCGTCAATAATCGCCTTCACACTCTTGGTCATAGGATCTTATTAAAGCAGCGTTTAATTTGGTGGCATTGAACATTGACATGGTCAAATACTTCTGGCACCCCACTGTCACAGTGCTGCCTCGCGCTCAACTTACAGGAATGGTGGACCGTCATGTCAAGACGCTAAGAGACTCTTGCTCTCGCTGAATGGCGAATTAGTACACTATCATGTGGTAGGTACAGAGGTCGCCGCGAAAAGTCTTTCCACTCCAAGATTTAACTGCCAAGGATCGTCAGCTGGCAGGGGACCTCCATAGCAACGGCCTCCAAGGCACAACACCCTAAAGGAGGTGCCATCCCAGTGCCCCATCCCAAACCTGCTGTCCTTTCTTCTCGCATCCACTGATAATACTCATCGTCCGCACACACTTCTTCTTTAATTCTTCTTCAATTCCTGTGTTCCCTTTCCTCTGTTTCACCACATTCGTTAAGATCCTGTTATTTCTCTGCCGAAAAGTCGAAGATTGAGCGTTTACTAACAGCTTTTTTTCTGGCTCCTTTCTCTAAGCCCAGAGGTATGTCGTGCTGCCTCGCGTCTTTTTCACCCATCCTCATCAACATCACACCACGATCTCGCGCGCCTTTTTCCTTATCGACTCTCTAGTATCGAAATCGAATCATCTAATTGAGCTGCTGCTGACGTTGAACAGTTCCCCTGACAGCATATTCCACTCGCCATGTTCGTCCAAAAGCTCCTTCCCGCTCTTGCCGTCTGTAGTCTCACCGCCGGTAAATCATTAATACCCTCTCCCTTCACCTTCTTTGCACCTCGATCGGAATGGATAAGGTAGGAGTTATACTGGACGCAATATCGTACATGGATTGAACTATTAGGAGAGTGCTAACTCGGGTCAAAACACAGCTTAGACATCTACCGTCTGCTCTCAGGCTACTGCCGTTGTCAACTCCGCCGCAGATGCCTCTGCTCTGGCAAACTGTGCGACGATTGCAGGTAGCATTGTCATCGGGCCTAGTGCAACTGGTATCATTAGTATTGATGGACCCGAACAAATTGGCGGTGACCTCACCTGCTCGGATGCTGGTGGGTTGGTCAGCTTGGGTAGTACCACGATCGCCTCGATCGGTGGGTCCTTCGCACTGAGCAACCTGACTTTATTATCGACTCTCAATATGGCATCCTTGAAGTCGGTCCAGATAATCAACTGGTCCGCGCTTCCTGCATTATCGCAGCTTTCGTTCACGGCTGTCGTGAGTAAAGCAACCTCTGTCACTATTACTAATACCTTCTTGAGCACCCTTAATGGCATCAACTTGGAGACTGTTTCTGTTCTTGATATTAATAACAACAACCATCTTAAGACATTCAGCACGCGAGTGGCTAACGTAACAAGCTTGCTCTCGATTTCGTCCAATGGCTAAGCCCTCGAACTGAGCTTCCCTAACCTGATCTGGGCTGCCAACATGACCTTCAGAAACGCTTCATCTATCGAGATTCCTTCTTTGGCAGTTGTCAACGGGTCTATGGGACTCTATGGCAATTATATTACTAGCCTGTCTGCACTAAACCTGACCACCGTCGGCTATACCGACTCCAACCTCAGACAAGGAAGTTTGGCAATCGTCGCCAATAGTTAATTGGCTAATATTTCCATGCCTTTGTTTATGTCGGTTGGGGGTGCCTTTCAAATTGCTAATAACTCTGCCCTCACCGGTATCGATTTCCCAGCTTTAAAGGGGACGGCATGCACTGTAAAGTGGCGCTCGAAATAAGAGCCATTAGACTCCTAGATGGAGGCAGTGCGGCGTTGGTATTCGAGGCATGCGGCAAGAGGAGTAGGTTTTCATGAGACGGAAAGACTGAGCCGACATGCCGTTGGTCCATTGGTGGCATATTATTAAATGGTTTATTGAGGAAGGGAAGGGAAGGGCGTTGCATAACTCGTTTAAGAGAAAAGGGAAGAGGAAACACCGGTCAGGCACATGTACCGCAATGGCTTGTAGTCGGAATGCTTAGAAGCACCTCGTTTCCATACGTAGGAACGTGCTTGGCCGGTTGAGCCTCATCCAGCCCCACTGGGATTTCATACAGGAAACGCACAAGCCACATAACGCAGCGTACTACACGTGACAATAGCGGGGCTCCTGAATTTTCCGCTCAACACCTGAACCCTTCAGGCCGCAAGCCAAGCGGAACGTTTTATCGTCAGGCTCTGATGACAACGTGGGTCAACTATCAACCTTTCCGCATTTCCTAACTACTGCTGGAGTATGTAACTCAACATATGGACCTGCTGCTCTGCGAACAAATCTAACAAGACTTGCTAGAAATAACGGTATTCATGATTAGACATCCCGCAAATCTATAACCGAAGCGCAAGTAAGTCCTCCACCTTATCCCAACCTAAAACATTCCTACTCCGACTTAGAAGATTCGGTCGATCTGCAGTGCCATACCAAGAGCTCATAGTATCGTATATTCCAGCGGCTACCCGCTACGGCCTGCAATACTGCCACGGCGTTGAATAACGGAATTTGGCCTGGGCAGCTCGATCAAATGCCTATCCAAAACCCTATCGAACCCGCCGATTCGGAGGGTCTTCGCACAAAGATCCTAGCTACGAAACCTGGCTAAGAGAGTGTCATATTAACGGAGGTCAAAACTCATGTAAGTGAGAGCTTCTTCACAAGGTACGCCGGCTAATACTCAGCACTTAAAGCTCGAAAAGTCAGGATACGTAACGTACCAACAGACCATAGGGGAAACGAGAGAGGTGGGCTTGACAGGGAAGTGCATAGTCTTTCTCATTAGAGGCGCGTTCGAGGTTGGTGGGAATACCATATGGAGTAATGGACTAGGACACCCGGTGCATGATGAGAAGACTCTTCGACTGTAACAGAATACTGCTCTAGTAATTATTAATACAAACTAAGTTGGTCCTGCCTATTGAACAAACTCTTCATTAATCGCCCATCCCTCCGGCACCGCGTTCGGTCTGCCATGGACAAACCCCTCAGGAATCTGCCATCCCGCTGGCACCACATTTGGTCTGCCATGGACAAACTCCTCAGGAATCTGCTATCCCGCTGGCACCACATTTGGTCTGCCATAGACAAACTCCTCAGGAATCGACCATCCCTCCGGCACCACATTCGGTCTGCCATAGACAAACTCCTCAGGAATCGACCATCCCTCCGGCACCACATTCGGTCTGCCATAGACAAAATCTTCAGGAATGGGCTAATATAACTCCTGCTCTGGTGGCGCTTGCGACTCTGTATTGTATGATTCAATGCGCAGATGGTTTCTATGGAGACGACGTGTATCGATTGGAACAGAGAAACCTTCGTTACCTAACACATCTCCGTTGACAGAGCCAACTCTAAAAGCTCTTATTTGTTCAGGGGTAGCCTTTTTAGTAATATGTCCCATTCCATCCACAACAGGTAAACTACTGTCCAAATCTAGCAGATCGGGCCCCCTGAAGTAGTCTTTCTGCCCTGCGGCTGCTAACAGGACATCTATCGAGTTAATGTTACCAGCAGGAACTTCCATTCCCCTGGCAGTCCCAGAATCATCAACGGGGTCTGTCATAATTAATTAGCAACGGCACCATTTATACTGACATGAAGACACTAATACCATGGGGACCTTCGGCTGAAGATGCTGTGGGTTTTATACCGGCAATCTGCGGTGGTGGTAGCTTTCTGCTACGATAAATTTCCAGCCATAGTAAATAATCGCCAGATAGTAACTCTGTATCGTAGTAGAGAGTAGTGCAGATTTCTGACAGACTAGGCAAATTAGAATAGCTTCATACTTTCTCGGAGTTTATTGCTTTCACCTATATATCTCACCAAGAATGGTTTTGATAAAGAATGGGATTGAGAAAGGTAGAGATGCGTGGACCTCGAATTCCGAATTTTGGTGTGCGCGTGTTGAGATCTCCCTTAGGAAATATGAAAATCCCTCCTCTCTAGCGTCCGCGAAACGGTCATATTGTGCGACTGTTCGACCGCCTAAGTTGTTCGGATAAGCCTGTGACGGATATAATGCTCTAGAGATACCTGCTACTCACATAATACAAAAATCTCGCTCCCTAAGTGACGAAGCCCTCCTACTACCAATGTAGAAATCATCCGGTTGACCCAGCCCGAACCCCTCCGGAGAACATTAAGGTTCTTCGGATCGGATTGACTGACACAAGCCTGCATCACGATATCGATACGACGTTTCTCGATGCCATGGTACACTAAGACATGGCATAATGATACGAAGACCAGTGTGCAGAAATTGACGATCTGTGTTGTAAACTTCCTCCCAATCTCCATTGCAGCTACGCCATTGGCGTAGCTATTCGTTATCTGTAGGGCAGCATCGGCAGGTCTAAACCGCGCAAGTACACAATCTGATTCGGTGGTCGTGGGTTCGATAGATGGTATAACATTCTTGATGATTGCATTAAATGTAACAAGAATTTCTGGCAAGGAGGAGAGCCCAACAGCTCTCCTCTTCGATGACCAGTCTTCGGCGCTTGGAATATCGCGCAGCATGTTGTCCATCTCGTTCTGCTATCTCGGCTTTAATTTTCTCCGCCTCTTTGATCGGGGAAGAGTATCGGGTTCATATGGTATGAATTCAATGCGTCGGGTCGAAGGTCCGGCGTCTGAATTGTCGATTACTTCGTCGCACACGTCTGATTGAGGAGAAGATGGAGGAGAATAGACTGTTGTCAATTGCTTGACTTTGGTCTCGAGATATGCGACGTATTCAGAAAGAGTACCCTGAAAGTTGTTAATTCGTTGTTCTGTGGCCATTGTGAGGTGCGGGAGGTTAAAGGACCAAAATAAGAGATGCCGATGGAAATGGGGTGTTGTGGAATGAAGGGCACGGGTCTTACTCGATGGGGCAACCGCACTGAAGGTTGCCTGTTGGGGCATGGCTTGCGGGATGGGCACGGTTTAAACGTACGGGAGGGAGGAACCTTGACTTCCGCCACCTTTAACGAAGAGCCCCGGCGGTAATCTGATATTGCTATCAAAATGGAATCATTCTCCACTGGCATATGAGTGACAGGCAGGGGCAAATCTGCTTAAAAAAAATCGATCGACTATGCGACCGATTAGGAGTAGTTATAACATTAAGTTGATGCTAACTTGTCTGTGGGTCTTGAATATCTCATTTCCAACGTGGGGATTTAGTTCAATGTATAAGTAAAAGCTGTAGAACGAGGCAACCAGCTGCATGCGCCCTCTTCATTTCTCATTGCTCACCGCTGTTGCACCTGCGTTTCCTTCCTTGATCATGTTCTCTTCCCTCCGCCCACACCAAGTTTCTTCAGCAGATGGAACACCACATGCTCAGTTGCCCGACCGGACTGTGAATGCATCCCCGCATTATGACGCCACCTTCAGCCGACTTCTCCAGCTGCGCCAGGAACAGGCGCATCACGTGATCCAGACGACCACCAAGTTGTCGGAACTCCACGTCGTCTGCCACTATAGCCCTTTCCCGGACCTTAAGACCCTCTATCGTATCTTATCCACACGGTAGATGGGAAGGCTTGATGTTTTCTTGTCTTCACTTGGCCTAGAGTAGAGCTGCCGCGATCCGGAACGCTAGAACAAATCACACAAGGCCGAGGAGATCGTCCGGCGATTAAGACCAGAACCACCGGTCCCCGCGATCTGGGATTATAAGTGGAATCCGTCGATCGCAGACTCTACGACGTATACGAGTCAAATTGCCGACGAGATCAACTCACACTTCTCTGAAGCATTCCGTGACGTGCCCTTTACGGAGATTGTGAAGGCTGCCTGTGGCTATTCATCGAATGTTATTACAAGCCTGTTACTAGGGGTTGCTAAGACACGCAGCGAGCTTTGTAGCTTCATTTAAGATTGTGATCCCCTGAAGAGTAAGTTTGAAGTAGTCGAGCAGGCAAGTCTCTCTAGAGCTCTACAAGAAGCGCAAGTGTTAATTTCTTTAGTATCTATGCGCCTAGCACCCTATCGCACATTAGATAGTTTCTACTAGCCTGTGCGACAACGGGTACCCGCCTGATCCATCCGATTCTCTCGCCCTGTTGATCTCCCCAATCCGAAACCTGGTTGTAAACACGAAGCTTGATTTCATCCTAATGCTAAAGCGGCTAGCCTGGCTGTCAGTCCAGTACTACGACAAAGTAGTAAATGGATACACAGATTGGGAGGGGCTTTTCTCGCACGATTTCCACCTTTTCGATGAAATCAATTCTGCGAGCCCAAGGCAAGTAGCGTAGTCAATGACGGCCAAAGACCAGGCACTCTTTGGCGGACTCTGTTATAACGATTTTGACTTACAATCGGGCTCCCTTAGCGCTTTGTCTATAAGATGGTCGAGACTCGTAGACGATATTAATAGATGTTATATTACTGACAATAATCTAGTCGAGAAGATTAGCGACGTTATAGTAGTACGTTAACCTTCCCACCCGTCCACGAATGACTAAACTAAGGCTCTTATAGATTCTACTGCGCTTCCGAAACTTCTACGCTACCACCGCTTTTCTTCACAGCCTCTAGAATGCACGATTTCGTCCTAAGCAGCTATCGCCGTATTAGAAACTAATTAGCACAACTGATAATTATATGTTTTACCGTTTACAATAGGCAAAAGCTCCTGGGTTGCCATTTCTAGTACCCTATACTTATAGAACTAACATAGTAAAAAGGATACGCGACTTCTTCGAATTCATCTTATACTATGAGTGGAGGGGGGCGAACAATGAAGACGACCTCTCCTGCTATACTGAAGGACAAAGCCAGGCACCAGAGACGTTGAGATTATGGCATATAATTTGTAAGATAATTAGATTTCTAGCCTCTTTCCTCGTCGTCCTGTATTTGCCTTGGAGAAGTGTGTGTCGAAGTCTCTCTACCCATGGCGCACTACACTCCGATGTTGAAAAGGGCTTGCCGGATGACTAGGCGCTAGCATGTTCCCTAAGTCGTTCGTCAGCCAAAAATTGTTCATTTCGTGCTTCCTACCCTCCTTTGCTAAATCACCATATCGAGAATGCCTCGCCACACATTCCAGCACTTCGACGACACGTTCGCGAAGGGTGCGATGCTTACTCACAACAACCAACTTTGGTAACAGAATCGTCGGTGAGGTCTAGGTATAGTATCACAGCTCCCTCACAACAGAGAGGAGATGACTAGGATACTGAAAAAAACGGTCAAGGTGATGATTTGCCTTTTATAGACGGCAATAGCTCGTAGAGTAGCATGATACTACTAGATCCCTCGTTTTCACTAGCAAATCGCGAGATAGGACCGAACTCAGTTCTCGCTACGTGGCGGAAACATTTTCCAAAGAAGGAGTTCAGCTTACTAAAAAGGGTTCCAAAACAGCCACGAATGCGATACCGCTAGTAACAGAAGACGGAGCTGCCTTGATGACCTGAGCAACTCGGGGCCGCAGGAACCATCGTACTGGCGTCCTAACTACTCCGGCTCGATCTACACTCCCTGTATGTTCTAAATCAGAGGAACGACCAAATGCAAATGTTCTTGAAGCAAAAGAACGGATGAAGGAAATGGAGCTCAGGCATAGGCAGCAATGGGTACAGAAGGAGATCTGAGTGAGAAAGCAGAACTCGGTAGCTTTTTGTTGTATTTGTGGAAACGAAAGAGAGTTTACACTTAATGAATGCATGGAGTGTAGTCATCTGTCATTAAGATGTAGCGAATGTCTTCTTGTTCGAAGTCAGAATAGAGGATAATAAGGGATGATGTCTCAATGTCACCATTCCCACCCACTCGAAAACACAAACATGATGCCTCTTAAAAATAGTCTTATCGTATGCCAAGGATAATGAACTGAATGAACCTTTGAAATCTGTGACCCCTTTTCTACTTAATGAATGGCGACTACACTACAAAAAGTTCGTTTGGCTTCGCAGGGCTTTTGAGGAGTATAATCAACCTTTGGAGATAGAGACTTACCCGGATGTATTGGCTATATCTACCCGTGAAGGAAGCCTCTCGTTTCTGGATGATGCTCAACCGCGTGCTTCGTTCTACGAGGAAACTTGCGACGGCTGAGGCCGGGAGAGTTACCCTTGACATCGCCTTTATTAGCTGCTTAAAACCGTACGCCTTTTGCCTTTCATCCGTTGAGCTTTTCACTACCTCGTAACACAGACAGCTTCAACTCGTAAGTACCTCCTCCGCATACAGTTTGAAGCTTACAAAAGAAGTCAGGTTCTTACTGCAACCACTTATTCAACTTGTTAAAATCAGAGTTGACACTCATTCAATGGGTCTGTAGCCTTTGCTATACTAGGCCACATTGGTATAACTTTGAGTGTAAGTACTGTAAGCAGAACGACGCGCTGTACACCAGCGAAGAGGACATCTAAATACAAGACTGCAGCATTGTATTACACGAGTAAGTACTTCAATCTGGCGAAGAAACCGAGAACTAATTGCTTGCTAGACTGCATACTATACAATCGTTGGCTTCGCGTTCTTCTATACAATGAGCAGCCTCGAGCTACCAAAGGGCCCCCGGAAAGGAAACAGAGGTATGAGATCCGCTTTCACTACTAGAATAATTGGCCCGAGAAAGACATCTTACAATAGAGTAGCCTCTCGTGCTGGCACTCGAAGTGTCGCTACGCTAAATGCGGAGCAACTCGATCGGAAACGGAAAAATGATCGATTGGGTCAGCAAGAAATTAGGAAGAGGACGAAAGACTATATTAAACGCTTGGAAAAAAAAGTAGAGGAGTTATCCGATCCTGAATTCGATCTGGCCCTCGAAAAAGCGCACAGGAAGAATATTGAATTAGAACAAGAGTTGGCTTGGCTCCAGAAATTGCTAGAGTCAAATAACGGTGCGAGCTCGCAGCAACAAACGTCCAAAAACCACCACACCCAGCAGCAGCCGCTTTCATACCAAGCCCAGGAGCACCCCATCCCATTCTCTCACTTCGCACAAACCTAACAGCAACACTCGCCCCAGCATCATCTAGTTCACCTCCAAATCCAGCACAAGCATAGTGATTGGGGAGGGGCGTCTTTGGGGGGGCCATCATCTGCGCAACTAGCGGCTCCATATGATAGTGTACTATATTGGGGGGAAGCTTCCTCAGGGAGCGCATCGACTGCACGACCACCGACAGACTCCAATTTGTTTTCATCCCAGTATGCCTATGTCCAGAACAAACAGTATTTCTGGTACGACATGGGAATTATCACCAACCTCTCTGAATGTCCAAAGAACCGATGGGTTTACAATGGAGTGGGATGGAAGGACACTTGTAGGACTAAATTTTGGAGATTGACAGATGGCAGAGATTGTTTCTACTTATAATGTACTGCGTAAATGCATCCTCAAAGCTTCGAGGTATGCCCCAGGCTATGACACGGTCAAGCTCTCCTGGGTAGTTCAACTGAATTCCACAACCCTTGAAGCAACCATATGTGATATGCGCAAGCTGAATACCGGCGTTGGCGGGGATTGTTAAGTCAGCTTTATATTGTTGACAATCAGCCGGAGCTGTCGTCGGTCAGTCGTTTTCAAACATATCGATACGGCTACAGGTACGTTCGCTTCGTCATTCGACACAAATTCTCCAAACCCTTCTCTACTGTAATTGTGGCTCGAACCCATTCTCCCGAACTAAATACATCTCCTTCCGAAGATCTTCTCGAAGATCTTCGAAGACGCGATGGGCAATCTTCAAGTTGAGTCCGACTCCCACCTTTTTCACATACTCCACAAAGATTGCTCGAGCCTGACACCAAAACAGGGGGAACGGGTATAATAGAGGGTTTCAGGATGTGAGGGCTAGATGTGGGGATGGGGGGGGAGGAATGAGGGCATTTGAGAAGAGACATAATGTGAATCTGCGGCGTACACGTTTGCTTATTTGAAAGTGAGAACTGAACACTTTACCTTTAAATGTAGGGATGCTGCATGGTTTCATAATAGAGGGCGTTGGTGGTGGAGGAAGTTGATAGTCAATTGATCTTTTCGCCTGTTCCTATTTGTTAATACTACTGTTTAGGTTGACGTTGAAGTACCGAATATTTCTAAAGTGACATGGCTATTTGTAATTAAGTTTTATTGCTAATCCACGTAAAGAAAAAGATAAAAAAACATTAAGGATCGCTTTGAGTCCACGACTCGAATTGGTTTGCTTTTTCCCTGAGAGAGATATAAGAATAGCTAACAGAACAAGGCAATCTTATTATAATTTTACCTACACAGATACCCTCTCTTCATCTAAACCTTCACCACCTATATATTCTTCGCCAAGTTTCTGTAAGATGAAGGTCTCTGGTATAACTTCTCTTGGTAATAGCGTGTACGAGTTGAAGAAGGGGGTCAGTGATCAGAAGTTGCGCATTGGGGATGTGGTAGAACTCCAACTTGGTGGCATTGAAACAGCTTCTATTACCCGGAAACTCACAACGAATACTCAAATATTGTGAGAATTTTGTAAAAATTATCTTGAGCAGTTCTAACAACCAGTTTTAGTCTACCATTCCTACTTCAGGAAGAAAATCTGATAAATCTTTCTATGGATTATAATGGTTATTATAAAGATCAGAATATGGAACGACAGCGCGTATGCGATGTAGTCTTGACAACTATTCGAACGATGAAAGTAGGTCAAAAGGTCCTGATTGTGGAAGAGGACGTAGACAGAGAAGAGTTCTTTGAAAATGGAGAAATACCAGAGCGTTTGTGGTAAGATCTTCACTATCTTTAGGCTGCTCACTAACATATCAAAATAGGGTTGTTCAGTTATCACAGATCAATGGACGTATCTTCTCACGCTTTCAGGATATGGCGATCGAGCTTCAAAATGCGGTATGGGAAGTAACTTTCTCCCAGAGGCGGACTTTTGACGATGACACTCTCAGAATCCTGAACCCTCAGAATGGCATGATGTACTCATATCTGACACCGTACGCACTAAACATCTGTTATAATTCACGAACTTTCGCGCAGAGTCGGCTACGTCGTACCCTTTTGTTCCGAAGATCGCCGCAGGGTTCAGGAAGGACTATCTATTTCAATCCGAATCGCGATGTCTGCGTCTATCTATTCACCAACCTTTCTTGGTGTGAAGACTTTATTCTAAAAAGGTGTGAATTTCGCAACGTCGAGATTATAGCAAACGTCAGCCCCGATAAGCTTGCTAGTGCTATAGGCTACGGGCTTCGAGGCCGGAAGTTCTCTGAAAGGTTCCCCGACATCAAACGTCTGCTTATAAGAGAAAAAGATATCAACCTGGAAGGTAAGATTCTTTGGAATGGCTGGAATGAGGACCGCTGGAACGAGGAATCAAAGTTAAGGCAGAATTCATGGGATGCGGGATGGAAACTAGTGGAAGAGGTCTTCAAGGACCGAGAAATAGAGCTTGTGACATCACAACGTATTCTGGCTACGGATGGAACTAAGGAAGAATTTATAGCCACCTTCCCGGTACATAAGAGAATTGTGCCATGGTTGAAGATACTCAAGGGCGGAAGCGAAACAAAGCAGGCGAGCGCACTTAAATAAAATGTAATCGAGACTATTCTTATTGACATACATCGCTTTTGGTTCCTCGAAACACACACCGCGGTTAGAGTAGTATTGACATTAGCTGTACCTATGTACAATTTAACCTGGAAAGAGTGATGTTTATTATTGTGAGTATATTAAACTTCTTACTCCACGCTAAACACACTAATACCAACTGCAAAGGAGGGTGAAAGACTCTCCTCCAATACCACCTATTATACATACCTCGGTAGGCGACGCTCTCGGACGCGGATTTATGATCAAGGAAGGAAACGCACTGTAGTAGCGATGAGCATTGGAAGGATAGCTGAGTTTGTTGCTGATATCGTCGGCAATCGTCAAGCGTTCCGCTTAAGAAGGCCTCGAACAGCAAAAGAGCGTCCTGTGTTGAGTCAATGTGCCTATAGAAGGTTGTAAAGAGACATGACATGACGCTGTTGGTGGTTGTGCGAAGCTTTGGACATTGGCAGATAGTTGAGAGGTGATCGTGCTCAACTTCCTGTTCTTATCTTCTCAATCCATCAGACAGCTAGCTCAACCCCGTCCCGAAAACCCATCTCGAAATCGCCTTGGCCATCTCTCCAATCTAAATCCTACGTTCAGGGCGCTTCTCCGATCCGCTGGTATTGCGTTCCCATGCTGAAATGAATTCTTTGATCCGCGGATATTTCGTCTCCAGATTGATTACCTTCTCCAGATCAGCGACAGATCGATGATACTCGAAAATAGCATAATTAGTGCGATACTTATTCTCGTTCAATTGCTTGTACAATTTATAACTACTAGGTTCTAGTATGGATTGAAGTCCTTCATTCTAATTCGATAGTTCTTGTTGAGTCGGGTTGGGCAGAGATAAAATGTCTTCAGGCATTTCGCCTTTAATTATATGTTCCGCTGTACTATTAACTTATTGAACGCTTAAAAATATCGGATCAACTTACAACTCGTCTTCACGAAGGTCAGGTTGATCTGATATCCCTTGATGATAGAGAGTGCATAAACCCCATCCGCAAGCTCTGCCTGTGGCGACGTTATGATGAGTCCTCGGCGCCTGTTCTACGTCAGTAGCGACTCTTTAAATAAAATACGATCAATTACTTACGTTGTGAGGTGAGAGTTGAGAGTTGAGGTGAGAGTTAAGGTGAGAGTCGAGAATTATACAGTAGATGTCTCGATTCATATAGACAGAAGCACTCGCTAGGGAGACTCGTAGAGCGATTGCAACCTATCTTTTGACCGCCTGTTGTTCACAGATTAGGTGGGTCCATCCGGAAGGCGCAAAGACGTACCATGCCTGTTGTATAATGCCTAGATGTGCGCTTTTTTAATAGCGTGCATGTAGTATGTCTGAATAAGTAAATGCACACTTGCTGCCTTGCTTGTATAAAGGCTGTGCTTCGAGTTCTCTGTTTTACGTTGCTCAAGTTCCCAACTTGCCTCTCAACGATTCTACTACCCATCCTAGCATGTCTTCCTTAACAAACTCTAAAGTTAGTACTTTTAAACAGAGAAGAGACGTATTCAAACATGACTTGGTGAAGACAGTCACCGAATAGCCAAAGCCAAATTTCGAGCCACTGCGCTATGAACGAAGCGAGTCACTACCAGATTACGAGGCTGCTATTCCTCGGCCACTAACTAACCAAAGAGCCCTAGCCAACATAATCCCAGCAGAATAGATTAGCACGCTGCCCGAAAGGAACCTGTGATTCTGATTGTTTGTTGGCGAAGAACACCTGCCCGGTCATGCTGTTTCCATGTGTTCGTGCATAGGCCTAATTGGGAATCCGGCTATCTGGGTTTCAATGAAGCACATCGAAAAGCGGGGCAGCGGCTCACACTTCCACTAAAATCAGGATGCTCACCGCAAGTACGTGAAATTGTAGGTGGAAGATGCTGGATCTGTGGTCTGGATGCCGATCCTCAATTCTGTGGGCAGTAGGTAAGATTATTACTAGAGTGAACCCCTTACGGTGCTACCGGATGGTCCCCCGAGTTCCACATGCGAGTCTGGGGGGCGGCAATGGAGCTGTGTGTACCTGTACGTTTTTTCAAAAGTCATAGCGTGCATGTAGTATTCTACCACCTCCCATCCCAGCATGTCTTCCTCAAAAACCCCAAAGTTAGTACTTTTAAACAGAGAAGAGATACGTATTCTAACTTGCCTTGGTGAAGACAATCACCAAACAGCCAAAGCCAAATGTCGACCAACTGCGCTCCGAAAACTGAGCAGAGTAAGGCGGACGGTGTAAAGACGGTATGAGGAGGGCAACTTGCAGGCTTGCCTCGTTCCTAGCTTCTTCTTTAACATTGAACTGAATCCCATAAGAATCAATATTGATCTAACAGATTTTCTTTAGACATGGCTCGATTGTGAAGGGATTTCGAGGTTGAGAACCACAAATCCGGCCATGCCATAGCGGAATAAGATGTGGTCCATAATTTGAAGGACACTGGTTCTCTAACACTTGTTGATCAATTGGATGGTACCGCAGACACATTATCCATGGACTCGACCTAGGCGCTGGCTCTCAATGACCATCGCATGTGGGTTAGGTTTCATATTTTCGGTAAATCATGAGAGTGGTGTTGGAGTAAGGGTCAAAGTGCCTGTGGTCTATCTAAGTTGGTCGGCTTGACAGTGACAGGGTAACAACAATACAGATGCAAAGATGAATCTTCCCCCACATTGCTAATTCTCTTGCCTTTTTTACGACGTGCAACAAAATTTCGTTTCGCGGACGTGGGAACGGGCTATCATCCCGCAGTAGGTGGTGGCATTAAGATCCATGAATTAGGGTTTGCCTTTACACATAAAATTTACAAGTATAACACGTCTGTATGATAAACCCTTTGTTCGCTCGATAGGAGAAACTGATCCCGTTACCTATGGAATGTCCATAAGTGCATCTGTCAATAGGTGCGAAGAGAAAGGTAATAAGTAACGGGAAGTTTGCAGCCAATTGGCAAGCCCGCGGGCTATAATGACAAATGACCGCGAGTGGGAGGGGAACGTGGCGGGTAACAGTGCGAGGCCCGTGCATGATGGCGTTTGACACCCGAGGATCGTGAATTTCAAGTGGCTATGTAAGCGAAGACCTATAAATTATCACAACGTCTGATTTCCAACTTTTGTTACGGGGTAGATTATCGACACCCGTTCTTCCTTTATCAAATGGCACTAGAAATACGCTTAAAGAAATTTTCACCTTGGGTGCGGCTATTTAGGCCTAATCAGGCACGAAGCGTGATATATAAGGGGCGGCTTGATCTTCTTGATTAAAACTCAAATCTTCTAGCCCAACGTTCCTCCACTCACCTTAACTCTCACCTGAACTCAGCAAACAGTCGTCATGACACAGATACCTGCTGGCTCATTGTCTTGCGACTTCCCTGGTTGTAAACAGCAGTTTAAATATGAAAACGTCATTGACTGGATATCCCATGGCTCTAATCATTTCTTGCCGCATCCTCCTCCTTCAACGGTTAATTGCACATTTTGCGAGACGCAATTCAGTGGCGACGATCCAGATAATACATGGAACCAGCGAATGAAGCATATGTAAATATCTCTGTTGCGATCGAAACAAAGGCTGATTCTTGAGTAGCAAAGACCACCTCATTCGCGATCCACGAAACAATCACCCCAAAAAGGATTTTGGGGTACTCGATTACCTCTTGGAGAAGCAGCTTATATCGACCGACTTATACAATTAGTGTACACATACCCCATTATGTGACTCGCTGGTATCATGGGGCTTTGTCACTCCGGAGCAAATGCAGAGACTTGAGCGTGAGCAACTGATGGTGGTTCATGATCTAAGAAAAGAAAGGAGACAAAGAGGGAAGAATCCCCCGACGAAAGCCTCCGGACCTTCGGTTAAAGGATCAAGGTAGCGTCTAATGTTTAAATGGAAATAAGTCTAAGGGAGGTGGAGGTGGAAGGCAGATGACAGGCCACCAGTAAACCGTCGACGGTATTCTTTTTAAATTATTAATGAATGATGTTGTTTGACTTGAATTCGATTTCGGTTCTAAGCCGCTTCCCACCTGTTTCCACATCACCCCATTCGAGGATAGCGGTAACCTAAGCTTCGACGAGCCAGCGAGTCCGAGCATAACAAAGACCTCGATGCAACTAAATCTTCCTAATTGTCAAGCACTGGATCTAGCTGGATGGTTTGCGGCTTAACCTCCTCTTGAAGGAGGTCTGCTCCTTGTTGGTGAGAGGACGATGAAGACCGTTTGGTGAGCTTTTCGTAATGTGAATTCTTTGCTTGGATAAAAGCTTCGGGCTCATCCAGGGACACTAAATTTTGAATTATTAGTATCTTGTCAATCATAAGAGAGAGGTAACTTACCAAGTACATAACTTCGTTCGAGGTCACTATTAGCACGCTTGTATTCGAGACAAATTGTGGTATCTCTAGATTTCTCTCCCACAGTTGACGAAGTCGTGATTGATGTATTTCGTTTCCGTTTCCCACTGATTGTTTTTACCTAGAGTCCCTTAGGCATCTTTGGAAACTTAGCATCTTATGATGATTGGTTGCTTGTATTAGAGGAGGGTCCTATCAGCGGATGATCTTGTGCATGTTCCGAGTACGACATGACACGGGTGTGATTCGCGAAAAGAGGAGGCGGAGCGGTGAGAGGTACCTCTTATATGCACTGGATCATGTCCCAATAGAAGCAGGGAAGAATCAGCAGCCTTAAGGATGCTAGCTCGTTGATATAAAAGATATGCGGTAAGGATAGAAGCCAAGGAAAGGAAGAAGGGGGCTTGGAAGGAGCTTGCCGGATTAAGACAGGACGCTCCGAGCTACGCTAGTCCGCCTCACTTTGCCAAGCCGATTACGTATGAAAGAGCGCTGTCTCCACCTCGAGGCATTTTCGATTTTCAATGTTTTAAACCTCTTTGACTTACCACAGAACCTCTTCGTACTACTACATCAACTTCCAACAGGCTCAAGTGCCCTATCCAGAATAAATACGGCTGGGTCCGACGTTTTCCACTTAAAGTTTTACTAGATTTTAAGATGAGCGAGCAAGTTACGCTATACAGTATGATTTTATTCCTATGACATTAGACGATTCTAATCTATACAGTATCCTCTGAACAATTAGCATATATGCGGGACTTAGAGAGAGAGTTGGGCGATCTTGACAAAGAAGTTGAGAGGCTTGATGCAGCTAGAGAGGATTGTAAACACATATTGACGCACAAGGTCGCGCCGAAATTGTTAGAATACAGTATGTTACGACTACTTGTTCGAGGTGAATTAGCTAATAAAAACCTAGATAATCTTATACTATAGTATAGGGTTCCAGAAGAAAAACTATCATAGATTTAATCTTTACGTAGACGACTTTTTAATGTATAGCGGAGGAGCATTCGATCTTTCTCCGAGGACAATATGATGCTGTTCGTGAGAGCATAGGTCTAAAATATAGTCTGTAGACTTGCGATCCAAACTTCATCATCTATTATCGGTAGAATCCACGTCATGTTAATATACGGCGACTTGACCAAGGACGCGGAAAAGAAGGTCTGGGAACTGTTAATCAGGAATGAGAAGAGGTCAGGGGGGAAGAGTGGAAGGAACAGGATTATCATCCCGTAATCAAGCTGCCTAGGATAGGAGTTTCCGTAGTACCACACCTTTGGCACTATTTACATGTTATAAGAATAGCTCTGTGGTTGCAGCAAGCGGAAAGTGTGCTCGAATTTTACGCTGGGGCCGTGACCAAGAAGGAACGCATTACAGACACGAGTCGTGGTATCCTAATAGTGAAAGGGGCGAGGCAGCGGTATATAGTTATCAGATTGTTAATGAAAAATCTATCAACTATAGAATACGGCTCGAATTCAACGTTATTACTTAACAAGAAAGTACATTTGTGGAAGAGCCTTGTCCTAAGGGTCTATTTAGAAACCCTCGCTTATTTCTTAAGTCTCTTAGACCTACGACTTTACTTAGGCTCGACTATCTTCTTACGTTTCTTAGTAAACGTCCTTAGTTAAAGAGCGTTATTATTAAGAAATGTCTAGTAATCCCCGACCACCTCCTTAATCACCCGGTCTAGATCTACCTTATCACTTTAGGTACTAACTAAGAGCCCGAGCATTCGTCGTTTAGCGTTTCGTATAGCTATTAGGCTACAACTTTATCCGTCTTCCTATTAGGGAGTACGCTAGTTACTATATTAGTACGCGAATATAAATTAGGCGGCGTACTTACCGCCTTATCGTACCTGAAACTTAAATACTTGAATTCCTCCTATAGTAGATTAGTACCGCTTTGAATAGTCTTCTTAAATCCACTTACCTCTACTACTCGTTTTACTAAGGTAGACTTTGTTTTACGTTAAATGATCCTATTACCTGCCTATGAATTATAGTAATATATTATCTTCGTTTATTTATTAATCTCGAGTAAGGTGAAGTGGTTAGTGTTAACATTTAGCGGGTAAATGTATACCTATAGACCTTTAAGATTTTTCTTACCTTTACGCCTATACTCGTCGATCTTTAGTCTCTAGTGACGGAAGGGGTTTGGAATAGGCGTGACATTACTATTAGTATCCTCTTTGTGAAGTGGGATACTAAGACTAAGTTTAATAAACACCGGCCTATTAGCTATCTCTAAAGCGGCTCTAATATTCTAATATTTAAGCTATTCCCTAGAGCGTAGTCTATCGATTATACTATACGAAAGTTCGATACCGTTTACTATAATAAAATCGTTATTAGCGCGCGACTCCTTACTAAGAACTTTGTGAATCTCTTTATTAACTCGGTCGATTACACTCTCTAAGCTACCTAGTAGTACGAATTCCTATTACTACGTTAGTGTATGTGTCTAACCTTAAACTAGGAACTAGCTTACTCCTTCGAGGCTATACTCTACTCGTAGGCTTAAGACCTCCTCTAATAGTATAATAGAATATAACTTAAGTAAGTCGAAGAAGCGGGAGAGGTCTAGCCGCCCGTATTAAGTTAACTACTCTACCTACTTACTAAGGATAGAGAGTAACTCTATCTTTTACGGATCTACTTAAAAATTTACTACGACTTTATTAATATTTTCTTTACTTCCCTTCGTATAGCTTCTAGTAACATATTTAAAGTTAGTAAATACTATAATATATAAATCATAAAACGTACTATATATCTAGATTAAAGAGAATCCCTAGGTTTATTAATTAGATTAATTTACGTAATATTCGCCCTCTATAGAAAAGATTATTTAGCCTCTTCCTCTTCGTATCTAAGATCTTCTTTTAGATCTCGACTAAATTTACTAACGAAAGATAATCTCTATTATCCTCTAGGGCGGGGATTTCTATACTCTCTAAAAAGGTAGTATCTTACGTCTTATTTAAGTATTTATCTAAAACTATAGTAGCTAGACGTTTCCTAAGCTTTTCTTGTTTTATAAGAAGAGATTTATTCTTAGATTTTTAGAGCTTAGTATTATACTACTCTAAAGCGTCTATCTACTCTATTATATTAAGGATAGTTATATTCTTAGAGCGAGTGTGACTCGCTTCTAGTATATTAATCTATATAGTAGCTAACTAGTCTTTTAGATTACTAGCGATCGGTATAGTCTTAGGCCGATCTACTATAGTAGTAGTAGCTAGTACCTTACTACTACTAGGTTATATCGTAGCGAGAATTTTTAAATAAACCTTAGTTTACACTTCTAGAAGCCTACTTATATCGTAAATAGTATAAACTAATCTAGCGACTATTATAGCTAATATAGGCGATTAGAATCCTCTATTAATTTATTATATAGGTGTAGATAAGATAGTATCTAGTAAGATAGTCTTATACGACTTTATTTTATTTAGTAAGAAGGGTACTAATATAGCTTAACTATCAGATGTTTTTCTATCTATTTCTTATAAGACTGTCTCTTATTTTATATCCCCGCTTAGCGAGAGAAGGCTAACTATAGTTTAATTATTCTTAGTCGTCTTATTAATTATCTCTAATAGATATTCGTAGAGGGTAATCTTAGAAGCCTTTAGTAGATATAGCGCCGATTTAATACCTATAGACAATTTAGTATAGTTACTAGTAGTAGGCTAGCTTTATACTTTATCGTAAGAAACACGCTTAGTAATAACTATAAGAACGTCTCTCTCGTATTTTAGTAGGGGTTTCTTTACGACGAGACTATTATAGCTTTAGTTAAAGGTTTTATTATTATTACTAGGTCGGTATATAATAGACTAGTTATTATAAACGAAGTTAATAACGAGAGCTTTATGTGAATCTTTAGTAGAAATATCTAGCTATACTTTATAGGACTTAAGAGGCTAGTAAGTAAGATTAAATATATTTCTTCTCTATAATAGTTTAACTAACCTAACTTTCTTAGAGGCTTAAGATTAAGAATCGTCTCTCGATTATTTAAATATTTCCTTAGTAAGATATTACGCTAGATAAGGTATATTTAGATAAAAATTTCGTATAAAGGTTAAGAACTATAATAAGTAAGTAGCTTTTATAACAAAAAATAGTATAGTACTTTTAACTTACTTCTAACTAAGGTTAGATGTCTATTAAAGTATTCGAAGATATAATAGAAATAAATTATCTAAATAGAGAGATATGTTCTTCGAGTAAAGTACTAGATTTCGTAGCTCTACCTTACTAGATATCCTTTATTAGAGCGATATCTAATAAAGATTTAGTAGTAGATAAGTCGCGGGCGTTTATTATAAATGTCTTATATAAGTAGGTAAAGGTTATACTTAAATAAAGAAGAATAGTTAAGGTTAGTAGCTAGGAATTACCTAGGTATTATATACTTAAGCCTCTTAGTTAGTATAATAGTTAAGATTCCGCTTCGCTATACTCTTAGCTAAATTCTAGACCGGTGTAGCCCTGTCTCTTAGTGTTATTTCCTATTAGACGAACGAGGTAGAGTTAAGGAGTACTCGAACCCCCTAAGACGATACTCTACTTAATAAGATAGTAGATAGATACTAGGCCTCTATCGTACCTCGAAGAAGACTATATACTATTATTCGCTCTTTCCTATTATAACTAGAGGTAGATGTACTAGTTTAGACTCTCGCTACTAGCTATAATATTAAATAGTTTAACACTCTATAGCCTAGAACCTAATAATAATCCTTAGTCTCCTCGATCTTTATCTTATATATAAAAGATAGAATAGTACACTCTCGCTAAGTTATTCGCCTTCTAATTACGAAGTTAGTAGATAAGAGTTAAAATAATATATCTTATATAGTTTCTTAGCTTCGTTATACTACTTAGGTTATATACCTCTCTTTATAATATTCTAAGTATATAATAAACCCGTACTTCTATTACTTGTTGTTAAAGAGTATAGCCTAGCTGTTATACTAATATTCCCGGTCTTAAACAGCTTAATTAGCTAATATTATTATACTAATACTATAAAAACTACTATATACTTTATATATATAGTAAATTAAGGTAAATAAATAAACGGCGCCTCCTTTAGTAACCCTATTTAGATAAAGGACTCTAAATATAGAAGTTACCTACTAAGTCCTAGTCTTACGTTCTCTACTAAAGGCTAACCTATATAATTTAGTACTTCGTATTATAAACTCTAACTAGCTAGCTAGGTGATCTAGTAATACTTCGACCTATCCTAAGATAGACTTCTTATTATATATAATAATCTAACTAGGGCTATAAAATATCTAAGAAGAAACTAATTAAGATTATTAGAATAGCTAACGTATCTTATATTTACTAAACTCTTCGTATTAGTTATCCTAGATTATAAGATAATTTCTACTCTCTAACGTTCTCTCTTAAGACTTTATCTATCTTACTTTACTATATATATAAAGTATACTATAGTTTCTATAGTACTAGTATAGCTATTTTAGATAAAGCTATTTAAGATAAGAGATATTAATATAGCGGTTAGGCTATACTATTTAACGATAAAGAATATAAGTGTAAATTTATTATACGATTTATTTAACCTATTTTAGAGTAAAGCTAAAGAAACCTATATACCCCTCTTTAGCTATTATAAGAAACTAAGGTAAGAGGGACAAGGGTTAGTATGTCTTTAGTTTCCTCTACTACTATTCTAAGAGCGGCCGTTAAGCGAAGTATAAAAGAGGTAAAGCCTTAAGGCCTTACCTATAATTTCTAGTATTATATCTTTAAATATTTCTATCCTAGAGCGTTATATATCTTCTATACTCTATTATTAAGACAGTTCGCGTTTCTATTTAAAGCCTATCGATTAACCTCTAATATAAGATATAATTAAGGTAACGTAAAAGACTTTCCTCTATCGGCTCATCTTACCTATTACTATATAAGTATATAGCCCTAAGTATATTTATAGTCTCTAAAGACGTATCTCTAATAATAAAGAATAAAATCTTAAGATAGCGGAAATTACTAATAGATTAGAGTAAAGGACTAGAAATATTATATTAATACCTACTATCTTTCCCTTCCCTCCTTTTTACCTCGCTTAAAGATCTATATTAAGTACGAGCTCTTATTCTTATCTAAGAGTATCGGCGAAATATCTAATTAATATAGTACTATATAAGGTATTAAAGGTAGACTTAGGTTCACCTTTAGTCTATCTTACTAAAGAGAGGAACTAGGAAATAAAACGCGTAGAGGTATATATACGAGATAATTAGCTACGTTCTCTACTCTTTAGAGCTTACGGAAAGGCCCTAAAACCTCTAGCTATATAAGAAGGAGATTAATTAAGTTTTAAAAGAATAAGATTCTCTTCTCGATACCTTTATTCTATTATTTTTCGCTTAATAATCTCATTTTAATATAATCTATTAGAAAGCTTTAAAATATTAAAAGTAATACTATAGTATTAAATCGGGATAAATTCTAGATATCTTACTAATAATAATAATATTTCACGTCCCCTCGAGTCGGCGTATAGAATCTTAACCGAAATCGACCGAACGATCATAGGTCTAGAGCCTAAGCTTATTCTATAATCTTATTACGAGATTTAGTCCTATCTAGATATAAGACTAAGCTACGCCTATTATATATTACCTTAAGAAACCTTAATACTCTTTAAAAGAATATTCTTAACCTATCGCGATAGCTAGCTATACTCTACGTTAAGAGCTCTCGACTTAAAGAACATCTCTAGAAAACTTATCTACGACATTACCTCGACACCTCGTTACTATGTCTAGCTTATCACTAAAATACGTCACATTAAAATAGAAAGAGGGCGAGCCGAAGATAGAATTCTTAAGGATGTTTTAGATAGCCTCGAACAAGCCACGGCTTCTATATTTTTGATACTCGTGAAGCGTTACCTCGAGACACAGGACTCGTTAAAAAAAAAGATATTATCCCCTTCTGGATTTGAAGTCTTTTTAGCCTTAGGGATGCTTTTTGAGGCCTATGGGTCACGTCTGGCGTCAACAGACACTTTATACCTCACATCTAGACACCGACTAGAAAGGGAACACTGCTCTAGGCTTGCCCTTACATACTTCGACGAGGTTTATAAGCTAAAGGAATACATTCTATCGGTACTAGAACAAATACCTTAGGTGTTAGGCGCGGAGATTAAGACTTAGGACCGCCTACTAGAACGAATCCTGCCGACATTAAATACGTTATTATGTCCGACCTATTACGTCGAGGAGAGTTACATTAATGACCATCCGCACTGGCTTGGGCTGATTAGTGTACTACATACTACGGCAAATTCTTTACCAGACGTCATAGGGGCTGTGCGGTTTGAACATTTACTCGAGAGATTTTAGAGTAGAGTTGTTGACATGTATTTATTTCAATTTTCTTCGTTAAAGATGACAATTTATATAACGTGGTATATTAGTAAGCGACGAACATCAGAATGCGACGAACTTTTCCCGATTTTCCTACTCTATGACTTCAACACGCGTTTTCTTAACAATTAATAATGTAAATTCAAACCAACGAAGCACGAATCATTATGGCTTTAGAAGCTTTGTAAAACTCTAAAAAATTGACTGTAAATAGTGCTGCGAAACTCTACAATGTCTCCGAACCTACATTACGCGCTCGAAAGAATGGTCGACTTTCTCGCAGCGATGATCGACCTAAAGTTCAAAACCTGACGGAACTAGAAGAGAATACAATTGTTTAACATATATTTGATAAGGATGCCAGAGGGTTTTCGCCTCGACTGGCTGATGTGGAAGATATGGCGAATTACCTCCTTGAAACTCGCGGAGCAAAACGCGTCGGGAAGTGTTGGGCACAACGATTCGTAGCTCGACGACCAGAGCTAAAGACGCGTTTCAATCGCGTTTACGACTTTCAAAGAGCCTTGTGCGAAGATCCTGAGTTAATTGGCGCGTGGTTTCGACTGGTAACGAATATGCGGGCGAAATATGGCGTGGTAGATAGCGATTTTTACAACTTCGACGAGACCGGCTTTATGATGGGTCAAATCGCCCCCGGAATAGTTGTTACGCGTGTCGATCGACGTGGCAGAAGTAAAGCAGTTTAGCCAGGCAATTGAGAATGGGCGACAGCGATTGTTTGTATCAATGGCGAAGGCTGGAGTATCCCTCCATTCCTGGTGGTTTAAGGCGTCAATCACCTCGCGAACTGGTATTCTGAAACCGCCCTCCCTCACGATTGGGTTATTAAACCCACGAATAATGGTTGGACGAATAATGAGACGGGTTTGGAATGGCTGAAACACTTCGATAAACATACTGCTGCTCGAGCAAAGGGTCCATATCGTATGTTGGTTCTCGATGGGCATGAGAGTCACGAATCGATCGAATTTCAAAATTATTGCAAGTCCCACAATATTATAACTCTTGGATTACCTCCGCATTCTTCTCATCTAACTCAACCACTCGACGTTGGATGTTTTAGCGTTCTTAAACGAATGTACGGTCGAGAAATCGAGGGCTTTATGAAAGCTCATATCAACCACATCACTAAGGTCGAGTTCTTTATGGCCTTTAAACAAGCGTACGTCAAGTCAATAACAGTCGCAAATGGTCAGGCTGGATTCCGCGGAGCTGGATTAATACCTTTTGATCCTGAGATGGTCTTAGGAAAGCTAGATGTCAAGCTACGAACTCCAACGCCTACTGGCCCCCCCTCCGTCGACGGCGAGCCTTGGGTTTCGCAGACACCTCATAACCCAACCGATGCTCTTTCGCAAACAACTTTGGTTAGAGATCGTATTGCTCGTTATTAAGGAAGCTCGCCAACCCCTCTTTTTGAAACTGTCGCTGCGTTGGCAAAGGGTACAGAGCTTTTAGCGTATGAGAATACCCTTTTGGCTGCTGAGATACGCACACTTCGAGCGGCAAATAAAGCACTTTCTAAGCGTCGGAGGGCTAAAAAGAATCGTATTCGTTAAGGAGGTACACTTACTATAGAGGATGCACACGATATTATGGCTCAGGACGAAGTAAATAAGTAGATACAACGCGACAGGCGCTCTAGAGGGGTAAATCGCGAGGAGGGAAGTTCGACTGCGCGACGCTGTGGCACTTGCGGAAAGACTGGTCATAATGCGCGAACTTGTTAAGAAGTTATAGATACATCTAGTTCATTAGAATCCGAAGAGTTTTAATTTTTATAATTTATTGTGGTTGATTTATTGTGTCTTGAAGTAGTGAGGGTCGGGAAAAGTTCGTCGCATTCTGATGTTCGTCGCTTACTGATATACCACGTTATATGAAAAGCTTCAGAGGCATTTGAGCCTCGCAACATAACTAAAATTTGTTCAGAGGCTGTGCTAGTAAGAGGGTGATAGATGGCCATCTAAAATTTAATGTCTTTCATCCTAAAACACCGAAAATCCTGAATTGGACGCCGACTATTTCAGGCAGCGGCTAAATTTAGCTGCTCCCAAATTATGGATTGCCGTAAATGCCTGAATAGAACATCTGGCGGCTCGAAAATATCAATTTGATCAGGCTAAGCGTTCATGACGACAAATCATTGCCCTCCTTTCCTTACAGCTACCAAAATAACAAATTTTGTTAAGCTTAGTATGTACTCCTTCACCTTTTCAAACGACATCTCAAAGTTCCTTGTCGGCTTATATAATCGCGCTTAAGTTAGGCCTGGCATGGCGTCGTTAAAGGCCGATCTTGATGATAGTAACCCTTCGGTCCTCCTAGGTAAAGAAATCTTTCGTTATGATTTTAGGGCATAAGACATATTTAGGGTAAGAAACGGTAACTTTTCCCGCTCCGTCTATTTGAAGCCTAATATCGATATCGACTTTTAGAGCGGGGAGTGAAGATATTATCGTTTATTAGCTACTCGAACCCCGAAGCTGAGGTGAGTCTCTTAGTTAGTGCCTCCGATAGGTGGTACCGCTATTATAAAGTAGTAATCTATTATACTCTTAGGGTATTACGGTAGCTAGTGAAGGGTAATTAATTAATAGGCTAGAATTCCCGAGCTTAGCGACCGTGTTTATAGTATTTTACTCGGGTGTAGTTAAGTAGTAGGGGGCGTCGTTACTAAGACGCGAGACTAGTCTTACTAGAACCTTAAGGGGAACGAGCATGTTACTAGCCTTTGATACCGCCTAAAAAGAGTCTTAGATCTACTACTTTACTCTCTAAAAGTAATTAATATTTCCTTTAGGGACGGGAGAGGCCGACCTAAGCTTCTCGATAGTATTAAATAGCTTAAATCTAAGAGTAAGTCTATTAATAATTCTCGTCTCTTCTCTATACTAGTTATAGAAGTTCGATAAATACTACTATATTATAATATCTATAGGGTATACTTAATTCTAGGTTACTAGTTATCTTAGTTTAAGGTAGACTACGTAATTTCGTAAAAATATCTTAAAAAGCCTCTCTATTATATCTTTAGATAATAGGCTTTAAATATAACTATCGATAGTAAATACTATAGCTAGTAACTAATAAATACTTTCTAAATATAGTATGTCTCGCTTATTTAATCGTAAAGATTACTAACTAGGAAAAGGTTCTCCGCTCTCTCCTAAAACTTTACTAGTATCGCCTAAGAGATTATTATCTCTAGTATCTATAAATTTAACTCTTAGTAGCTAAAGGGGTTAACTTCTAGCGTATATAGCCTAGGTAGGTGAACGTAGAGACGCTTAAGATAAGCTAGAACGACTAGTGTTTTAGTTTATTAATTAAAATAGTCTAGTAACTTTTAAGCTAGACGATATACCTTTTCGAGATAACTTACTCTATTTACTCTTAGTAATAGTAGTCGGTTTTAGATTAACTACTAATAAGGCTATTTATACTATCTATACGATATTACTATCTTCGCTTAATATTTAATAGTTAGCTAGAAAGATATTATCTTCTCGCGAGAGATATAAGAGTTAGGACCTAAGGGTGTACTTAGACTAAAAGCTCTCGCTAAGTATAGACTCTCGCTAAGTACTAGTCACGAGTGAAATTTAATTTAGTTCGACACTACTCTATCCTATTACTTCTAGAAGGTTCTAGTTACCTCTTCTTATATATATAAGACCTCGTAGAAGCTACGCTTATACGAGCTCTCTACGTAC
>MU251766.1:0-31456 GCA_019669835.1 Amylocarpus encephaloides
TCGTGGAGTATTATTCCAAGCCATAGTATTAGTTAGTTAGTCAGTATAAGTGCGAATAGCCTCAAATTTATAGAGTAAAGCGGCGAGTTCTATGAATTTCTACGAGCTGACCGCCATACAGGGGGTGGCCGAGTCCCACTTGGAACCCCCTTCCGTACAACTAAGCGAAGATGCCGCTGGTTCCCCACCAACGCCGACCCACTCTTGCTCGGCTTCATCCCCTTTCTCGATATATGATAGGGGTTTCTAGCGAAAATGGCTAGCCCTAATTCGGCTAGGGCGTTTGCCGTGTGGCTTACCCCGTACAGTACAATACAGTAGTAGCTCAGCCTACTCGTAACCATTCAGCCTCAGAGCAACAACTCCGATACTCTCTGACATATACAGGAACCTCCAATGGACCGCACCATTTAATATCCGCTGGGCATCAAGCGTCAAGATGTGGTGGGACTAGGCATCACAGCACTGGTCGCCCGCCCTGACGCTGTGATCAAGTTCGCGAGCCGTACCGAGTTGCCAATCACTACGGCGGATTTGGGTAATCAATATAATACGGATGACCTGCCGTAGGGTCATCCGTGTGAGAATTAACATTTGTCAAATCATTATGATCTCCTGCTGAGGACTCTCCATAAGTTTGGATGTCAGAACTGAGCCCGACGTTGTGAAGCTGCCTATCCTTTGGAAAACGCGCTGACTCTCCACGACGGCTTCGCACAGGATCAGTCCCCGGCTCCAATCCGTCTCCTCCTGCCTCCATTTGATAATCGGCAGCGAGTACATCTTTTTGTCCCAAGCAACCATTTGCACCACTTTTCGTGGCAAGGTGGCAAACTCTCCGCTGAGAAGAGCATCGCGACTGAGGCCATTTAAATAGGACCCTGCGGGCTCTCCGCTCTTGGTGTTTTCATCAAACTCCACGACGGTCCAATTGTCTTTACTGATTCGGTCCGAGGGGTCATCGGTCGAGCCTTCGATGAAGCCGAAGGAACCGTCAGGCTTTTGGACAGTCAAATGGGCATTGAAGCAGCCAACTCGTGTGAGATTACCGGCGAGAGTCAGCCAGCCGCCTTTGAGATCACCCCCACCAGTCGGGTTGGTACATAGAACCTTGACATCTAACAGCTTGCACAACACTTCGACAAGCCCATTCTCGGCTTCTTCAGCGTTGTGCTCAAAGCGAACCGGTCCCTCCATCGATACCCAGGACCACGAGGGGGCTCGATAATCTACAGGCCGATACGACCATCGACCCCTAAGAGACGCCCAAGTGAGGGACTGAGGTAGCCTGGAGCGCCAATGCCCCGCCATGCAATCATCGTTGGGCATGACTTCCTCAAAGTGCTGCTGGATTCCGGCAAAGGCCATGATGCGGTCTGATGGGAACGTGATCTTACAAGACGTATAGGTTTCCACAAGAGAGTCCCAGCGTTGATGGACGAAACTCAGCTTCCCCCATCTGGTTTCCTGTTGTGTAGAGGACTCATCATGCCCCTCGAGCCAGGATGCAGACAGCCAGGCTTCAGGGACTCCGTTGGGGTAGGACTCGCACGCTTCGCGCTCGCAACACTCCCACCAGAGCTGGTTCTTGGTCAAGAACAAGTTGCGGCGGGCGAGCCAGATCTCCTGGAGCACCCAAGCGCGTTGGCGTAACGGCGCCCGTTCAACCTCATCTTCGTATATTGCCGCATTGGTAAGATAGTACTCGAGATTCTTTTGGCCGAACCAGTGGGTAGATACCTCCAAAGGTCTGATCATCTGCAAGTCCCGGCTCAAGAAACTGGGCTGCGTACTCTCAGTTGAAGCTGCAGCGGCGATATTAACAGTCGAGTTTTGATAGACGTCTTTCATCGTTAACGCTTCACGTTGCCAGTCGTCCCGGGAATCTTGCACTATGCATAAGCTATCGATCCAGATATACCGTATATCTAAGCCAATACATATCGTTATCGCCTCCCGGTAGGTATTAGGCAGCTCCCCGATTCGAATCTTGGCCCGGAGCTCGTCGATATTTGTCGTTTCTAGCTTCAAGCGTTTGGAATTACCCCAACAGTGTGATAGGCTGGCGTAAAGATCGATAGAAGGCTCTTGCTGTGTAACGACGACCCTTGCCTGATCACGACTTACGATCTCGACCAGCCTCGTAGGGCGGAAATCCGGTAGACTTGCCCTACAACGAGAATGATCAGTGCATTCGGAAAGCCACCGTTTCGCCAGATGAAGCAGCCTGGCATCATGTAGGCCCGATGGGATTTCAGACTGAGCAACACAGCCTTCAACATCTATAGGACAGTTAGTGGAGGTCACTCAGGCTTCACGAGTAAAGTCTCCCTACCAGCTGCGGGTTGCAAGTAGAAAGCCCACATAGGGGCTTCTGGCTTCCTGAAAGTCTCCTCGTCATTTTCCGCGCTGCCTAACTGGCTATCGTCCGATGTATCTTCAAGCATCATTCCGCGGTCAAGTTCTTCGTCTGTTGGCGCGGCGTCGATGGTCAACTTGAAGCAGCTAGTTTGGCGTCTAGACAATGGTGCCAGATACCAAATCGGTTTGAAGTCAACGCCCGGGTCGATAGATTTCCATGCACTGCTTCTTGCAATAATACCGCATATATAACAGCCGCTGTCTGCTGCCCTGATTAGGTCCGAGGCAGCCTTGTGGTGAGGCAGTTCCAGCCTCAGCGACTGTGGGCCGGTAAAAATCTTCTCGCAGCAAGAGCAAAGGTGAGGAGACATCGTGAGATATTCGAGTGAAATAATGTGCGGCAGCTATAGCTGTGTCGTTGTAGAGAGTGTAGTAGGATGGCAAGAGTTTTCGCTATCAAATGTCGTCTGTCTGGTGGCTGAGATGCCTGTCAAGGATTGAACTTCTATTGGTAGAATACCATTGGATGTCGATTCTGAAGAAATCGCCAATAACATACATCCATCACATGCAATACTTCATTCCGTATCTTATTTGTTAGTATTCGCATCTGCTTGACTTAGGGGAGGCGTCAAGCAACATATCTTCACAGGTAGGTTCCGCGAGTATCGAGGAGTAGCATTCTGAAGATGCTCCTTCGAAAAACACAACAATCGACGATATAACTATTATAGCGAACGTACCAACCCGAAAACCTAATAAGCTACGTACGTAAAAGTAGTTAAAGAAGTAATACTATACTCGAACGCTTCTAACTAAAGAGTAAGTAGACATTAACACCCTCCGAGACTTAAGCGCCGAGATCTACTTAATCACTCTAGCCCCTATTAATAACAACTAGTTCTAGAAGTCCCTAGGTCTCCCTAGACGTATTCGCTAGGCGAATAAGAAGACGGACTCTCTAAAGGCCGTACGATCCTAGGCCGATAACGACACCGACTCTCCCTATTCTATAAAGAGGGTTTAGTGTTATACTATAGGTGCCTTCTAGTCTCTAATATTAATAACCTTCGTAGACCGTATCCGAGAAGCTTATAAGGAGATGCAACTCGCTTACCTAGGTAGAGATAAGACCTACGAGATACTTTGGTCCTATTACTA
The DNA here is from genome assembly GCA_019669835.1 of Amylocarpus encephaloides. NCBI lineage: Eukaryota > Fungi > Ascomycota > Leotiomycetes > Helotiales > Amylocarpus > Amylocarpus encephaloides. The sequence continues at coordinate 3,523 of MU251766.1, forward strand.
CTAGAGGAATATAAAAGTAAACATAAGTCGATGCGTACGAAATTATTACGTCTATAAAAGAGCCGACGTATAATTAGGTCACATAAGTTAGTGTCACATTCGGCTATAAATCCTGACGTCGATCACTCTATTATACGTACTGTACTTAAATCGTATTAGTATAGAAGCGTTACCATGTGAGTATATGCCTCCTAGGATAGACAACAGTACCTCATAATGAAGAAAAGCTGGATCCTCGATATATAACGTCTTGTCAACTCGTTGCATTGCAGAACACGCATGAACTTGGTTGCCATCTCGTTTTCCATTGTACAATTCTCGGCCTATTGAGCGGTGCTTTTCATCATGCGTTCCACCATTTCAAACATGTCCTCACGGTTTTCTTTCTTATATTTGGCCATATCCACTTTCCTCATAGCGTCCAAATCAACCTTAGCCCCAGCTTCAATCAGTATCTGTACCATCCCCTCATTCCCAACCGAAAATGCCTGCTCTAGCGGTGTGACCCCTTTTGCTTCAGGCACATCAATCTCACTTTTCCCAAACGTCAACATCACCTTCACCACCTTACTCTTCCAGACCTGGACTGCTGAAAAAAATGCCGTCTCGCCGTCGGCATTACGGATTCCCATATCTGCACCCGCTTCTAGCAGGGCCCTAGCAATCTCCCCATCCGAAGTGCGATGGAGCGCAGTTTGCCCATACCTGCTCGTCTGGGCATTGATTCTGCCCCCGTCCCCAGCTCCTAGCCGTAACAAGAGCCGGCAAGTTTCCACATCTGGTACATGATGCAAGCAAGTGTAACCGTCTTCTGTGATCGCGGATACGTCGCTACCAGCCTCCTCGATCAGTAACCGCGCAATGGCGCTATAACCATGGCACAATGCCTGGTGGAGGGCCGTCTCGTTGCTGTTGGTGTCCTGCGCCCCGGAAGCTAGCAGGAGCTTCACGCTCTCGACATCGCCACGACCCGCAGCGGCAGAGAGTGCCGTGTTTCGCCCGTATGAGCGGGATTTGAGAGCGACATAGTTGACATCCACCCTCCCTGTTTCGAGAAGCAACTTTACGATCCGAAATGTGTCTGGATTGTGCTTCGACGGACAAGATCCTGAGTGCGTGTCAACTGCTTCTATCAGTGCATTACTCTCCGACCCGGTTGGGCCGTTCAGGTTGATGAAAGGGCGATGTGCAAGTAGCATTTCGACGACAGCTTCCTGACCGGTCCAGCATGCAATCATAATTGGTGTTCTGCCCCAGGCAGACTTGGCCTTATTGGCATCGATGTTTGGCCGCGCAAGCAGAGTTTTGACGCTTTCAAGATCACCAGAGTACGCAGCGCGATATAGTTGCGTGTTGCAAGACTGGTTTACCTCATTGGGCCCGAGTTCATAGTGATTCTCGAGTAAATCAAGTAGATCTGAATAGTTCCACCGCATCGCACTGTGCAGGAGTTCAGCGATGCCATCTCCCGCCGAACCGCTCCAATGGCCTCCGCGTCTCCAAAACGTTTCCTGATAGTTAGCAGCGGCTTGGATGTCGTTCGCACCCGAGGAATCGAAGACGGAATTTAGTTCATTCCAGCTCGGGTATGGTTTAAACTTTAGCTCGGCTTTCTCACGCATTTTGCGACGGATCTCTTCCCATGTAGGTTGAGATTTTGTGGAGGAGGCTATTTTCTTCAGCCCAGTGTCAGCGTCATCGCCGCGGTGAGTTTTGTTGCCTGTTTCCTCAGGAGCAGCTCTACTTCTTGTCTCTGAGATGACGTAAGAGGAAGCGGTTTGGAGCCCGTAATGGAGGAGGGCCTGGTTGAACTTTTGGTCTCGTATAAGCTCGCCATCAGAAAGGTGTAGCTTGCTCCATAGTGTGTCGGGATGACTTGGGCCAAGCAAAGTTTCGAATCCGTCAGTAGCTTTCTTCAAGAGTTGAATTGCCTCGTCGTATTCTTTCTGATGAATGAGAGCAATTCCATAGTTGGTTGCTAATCGAAGAGTCCGCGGGTGCTCCCATCCAAAGAAAGCCTCGTGGCTTGCCATAATCTGAGCGTATAGCTTTGTTGCTTCGTCCACCCGATTCAGATTCCGGTAGATGATAGCCAGTCCTTCCAATGCGATCAACGTAGTTTGATGAAACGGGCCCAGCGTTTTCACCCACTCCATGAGCGCGACTTCGTAACATACCTGGGCCAGAGGAAAATATTTCGTAGCGCGATAGACGTTTGCTAGTTGACTCAACGTCTTGACAAAATATGCTCTCCTCTCGGGAAGCTGGGAGGCCTGCGTCTTCAGGAGCGATTCAAAAAGCTTGGTGGCTTGCTCGTACTCCTGTAGATAGTATTCCGTCGTGGCGAGTCCGTAAAGTGCCCACTGTGTCTTTTCGTGATCTCGGCCCAGGTGGGTTTCTCTATCATGCGCGACTCTTGCGCAGAGACTTTTGGCTTCGGCATTGGAGCCGAGGTAGTTGTATACACTGACAAGATTCATCGCTGTTGAAGTGTACTCAAGGTCGTCTGGTGGCCGTTGTTGCGAAAGTCGCAGATCAAGCAAAGTCTTGTACAAGTCCCTGCCCGTTGAATACCTTCCAGATTCAACATAACAGTGTGCAAGCCATCCCAATGACACAAGAAGGTTCTCGCAGTTGGTATGCTCATCTGAAGCTAGAATTCGCTGGGCGTTGTTGATGCTAACGTCCATGTTGGCAATAACTAGCTTCCGAGTAGCTGGTGTGATGGAGTCGAGATTTACTTGCTCCACGGCTAGTCCCAGGGTTTCAATGGCTTGGTGGGCATATTGGCCATACTCTTTCTCAGATAAACGGTGTTGAATCCAATCTCTGACCAGAGGGTGCAGCGTAAATGAAACACCGTGTGACAACAAGTCCATACTTTGGATCAGGGATAGTGAGAGCAAATCAGCAATGATGTCCTGAAATTTGTACTCGTCCCAAGCGCCATCAGTGTGCATGCAGCTAATCCATTGCGGAAAGCCTTCCTCGTGAATTACGGATGCTTTGAAGATGTCACTGTGCAGACTGCGGTTATCGAAGAACGCTGCCAGCGTCAGCATGCGTTCGATGTTTTGGCCCTCAGGAGTGTCGAGCAATAAAGCCATAGATAACTCCCAGGTGGTGAAGGCATTGATGGCGATGCTGTTTTGCTTCAAAGGACCCTTCTTGTACTCCCAGAGCTGTGGTGTATGTCGAAGAATCTCTGCTTTCCGCTTCGAGTAGTATGTGAGGAATTTGGCCAGAGGAAGCCTCCGGGAATGGATATAAGAGGCGGCCTGGTCCATAGCCAAGGGAAAGAAAGCAAGTTCAGCCGCAATTCTCTTCGCATGTGCTACATTTTCGTCCGTCGTCTCAGCATGCGAGCGATGGAGCAGCAATTGGACAGCTTCATCTTCGGTCATTCCTTCAACGGGGAAGGGTGTTCCAAGTCGTGTCGTATCCGAATGGCGACTGATGTATAGAATCGACCCGTTTGCCAACACATTTGGGACATAGCTTTTAACGTCTTTGAAAACATCTGGATCATCAAGATTGTCGAAAATGAGCAACGAAGGCGATACGGTGCTGGACAGACGGCCCTTTGCGTACTGGATGGCGGCATCGGCATCAGGGAATTGGGCCCGGCCCGAAGCCATCTTGCTTGCAAGAGTTTCAAAATCCAAGATGATGGATTCGTTGGTGGAGCAATCGATCCAATAGATGCATTCAAATGCTGCATCCAGAATGGCTCGTCGACAGAACTCGAGCGCGGTCTGTGTCTTCCCTTGACCACCCATCCCGTGGAGTACCGCCGCTCGATTATGTCCAGGTGAGCTTGGATACAGCATATGTTTGAGATTTTCAAGGATCGTCTTGCGGCCAATGAATTCGGCCACACTGCATGAGGGCACATTGAATGTTGAGAAGGCGAGCTCCCATGGTGTTTGGGTCGAGGTTTCCGCCAGCTGTCGTGTGCGGCTGAGATACATGGTCATGGTCGTTTTGTATGTTTCCAAGATTCTCCAGGCCTCGCCGAGCTTTTTGTTTTTCTGTACTCTCTTTACTGCTCCAAACACATGCTTGACCTTGGACTCGGTCGGATCTACCGTCATCTGCTGGACGAGAGCCTCAATAATCCTGGCCTGGCGGAGACAACCTTGTACAGCCTGCTTGAGGGCATCGGCAGTAGCCTGACTGAGATTTTGCGATCTAAGGTCGTCTTGAATCCCCTCGAAGATTTTGCAGAGCAGCGGGAGCTGACTTTCAATGTCGTGGAATCGATCGACGCTGGCTGAAGCCTTGCACTCATGAATGAGAAGGATAATCTTCGCACTGAGGTCAAGAAATGTCACAATAGATGAGGCTAGGCCCACCAGGGCCATGGCCTCTGCCATATTCAACAAGGAGAGATAGAGGAATGGTGTTTTCTTGTTCGTCTTTACTGTTAGGAGAGCCGAGGTCGCTAACAACTGTGGCTGGGCAATATCGAGTGGCGAAGCGCTCAGCGCTTCAATCCCAGCCACTTCATCTACAGCTCTTCCTAAGGTAAGTATATGATTAATCTCTTAGGGATTAATCTACGGTCATTAGGAGGTGGGAAGGCATTTATCGTACCTTATATAATTACAAGTAATAGATATAGTACTTTGGGTCTCGTATCGGCAGCGGTTTTGTTGCAAATTAGAGTCAAGTTCCATTCAGGTACCTTCTTGATGTATTTCATAAAGCAGACGTGCAGCTAAATAGCCCTCGCTGTCGGTCTGAGCGACTTCAATGTTTTGTCCCAAATTTCTCCCACCTTGGCATCCATTATTAATGTGATAGGTGCTTTGCGTAAAAGTATTATCTTCTGAGCCAAGTGGTGGATTGTGATACTCGTTTTGCTCATACACAGGCTCCGGTGTAGTTCGTGGGACATCTCCACCAGAAGCCGCCGTCCATCTATCCCAGCTCTCCAAGTCGGATGATTCTTGTCCCATAGCAGCGACAGAGGATCCGACGCAGTTCGGATCTTGTAGCCAGCTTTCACCAAACAAGTCTATCCCCGGCACAGATTGCACATGCTGGAGACTGTTGGTGGAAGAGGGAGGCGGCGCGTCTGACCTGATATGTCGGCCGTTAGAGTCAGAGGGGTAAAAGGAACTCGTTGAATCTTTATGCTGGAAATAGTTCTGCTAATAAGGATTAGCCAGACTTCCATTTGATACAATAATTAACCCATTCATCTGTTCGACCACGTCTTCTAAATAGAAATGTTCAGCGGTACTTACTACATTTGAAGAAGTGTGTAGGGTTACACCCCCAACTGATTGTCCTTCAGTCGCATAGCAGGTCACTGGTTTGTATCCATAGGAAGCTGGTGTCGGGGTTAGACACCATTTACAAGATGCAGTGAGTCGCGATGATCAATGTTGGGCTGAACGTCGCAACTTGGGGTCCATGATTATCATAGTGCTCGATAAGAGGTCAATCAGGTCCCCTTCCTCCCAATCGTTTACTTCGACAACAAGCAATTCACACCAGTCGTCTTCTCGATAGCCATCCTCACTTGGAAGACCACCAAAGGCACACCCATAGACAGCCAGACCAAAAGACTAGATGTCTACGGCTGGCGTTTACTTTTCTCTTTGGTAAACCTTAGGGGCAAGGTATAATCTTGTACCACCAAATCTTTTCAAACTATCGCTTGCCTTTGAGAAACCAAAGTCCGTAAACTTAATAAAGGGCGAATCTCGAGGCTGGAGAAGGATATTGCCTGGTTTAATGTCTCGATGTACAATTGGTATTTTGCGTCTATGAAGATCTTGAGAGCCTTATGCAGGAGTCAGAATTTGGTTTCTGGGGTAGGGTAAAGAGAGTATTTCTCAAGAAACATTTAAAAGAGACTACCCTCTATAATACAGGAACAAGCGAGTCTTTATATAGAGAGTGACTGCCTGACTAATCAGGTTTTAATATCCTCCAGAATCTTCTTTGCCACCTTACCGATAATTTGTAATAATTACTAAGGAAATAAGCGACTCATATAACCACTATTACGTTATAGTGGCTAACAGATCCGCTAAAGCAGACAGTCCCTGACAGAGAACCGTCATACTCTGCTCGAGTGATAGCTCCAGGCCTTCTAGAGTTCCGAACGGAGCATATTCGAGGACCAATCGAGGCGACGGTGTAAATACAAACTCCTCAAGTCTAACGACATGGTCCTAGCAAGGTATTAGTAAGAACAGCTGTCTGGTTTATCAACTCACATGTGAGATTTGGCCCATAATCTCGGCTTCCTTCTCCCACCCACAGCTTCCGGTCGAACTTTCTTTTATTGAGAGGCTCCTCCTTGGCCGTCATATTCGACGATAGTTCCGTACGTCGAACAGTCCCGCAACACCAATCGACGCTGTGCATCAAATGTGAGGTAGCAATGACGATTACTAATGGAGCGGAGTGGCGGTAGAACGTTGCAACTGTTCAGGTCCGTTCCAAACAGGAGTCCATGGCCGCATTTCAGTCCAGAGTTGAAGGCCAGTTGAAGTTGTGGATACGAGGTAGCTTGGTCGTCTTCGTCTTCCAATAGAGCTGTAGATTCCTGGTTGTGATCATAGAGGTGCTCGGGGATTGCCAAACGTTCCTAGAGAACGATATCCTTCAGCCAAGTTCCCTGTTCAAGAAACGGAAGAGCGGAGGTGAGGGTGTATAGAACGACGCTCCTGGGCCGTCTCGTGTTTCCAAAAGACTTAAGCAGATTAGCATGGATTCTTAAATGGCCTTTCCTAATGAAGAACTTTCAAAAAGACTGGCAATTTGGTTCACTCTTCAAATGGCCTTTAAAAGTATTGAATTATTCTACAGTAGAAGGCGAAATGGGTGTCGTTGTTTCTTAGTTAATTATCTTTAGCGAGGTCCACTTCTGGACACTTGTGGCTGTGCCCCAGATGTACCCAGAGGTACCTCCGCCTATTTTCCTCCGTCACCTCCTTTACTTCTATTCTTTTGTTTCCTGTCATCCATTTTTGTCAGCAAACATGGCGCCACAACTGAATCATGTTTTAGTCAACGCATTGCTAAAAGATGGGTTCGAGACTAAGTTGATAGCCATAAAAGTCTCATGCAGGGTCCGCGCTGTCCAGAGAATTCGCCTGAAGAGATCCGAAATGCTCAATCCCCAAAGAACAAAGACCATCGGCCGTCCTAGCCGCATTACACCACCTATGCAGGAAGCTCTCTGCGATGTACTGTACTAATCAAGCAGCCTTACCTGTATCGATGCGAAATGGCAGACTTCCTCTATCGCAGGTTTCGTAAGGGGATATGGGAGAGATCGATCGGTCAGAGTCTGATGTCAATAACGGTCATCCTTGTTGGTACGGTCTCTAGTGGTCTGAAGGATACTCACCATCATGTTGAGTTGAGTTGAGTTAAGTTGAGGCCACCTAAAATGGTTGAGGTGACCATTTTAGCGTATTATAATTAGCGAACTGTAAGGTTATTCGTAATCGCGATATTATAGCATTCCTTGATTTGTGATCCACTTTGTAACCTTTGAGCCTTATTAACTCCCGTGGATTTATGAATGCCCTATGTTCTAGAAACTTCATTCTATTTCCTAAGAAAACCAGCTACCTTATGTAAGTCCTACTATCTATTAGGAACATTTCTAAATCTTTCAAAGCTGGGCGCAGTACGTGCCAATTAAAGGGGACACATTTTCCAAGGTGATCTAGTTCCTTTAAACCGTTGGCATTGTGTACAAATGCGAGGAAGAAGGCTGGAATGATCTAAGCGACAAAATCTTACGAACCCTCCGCGAACCATTTCGGAGCCTTATCCCTTTTCAATTTCAACCTAGCCTGCAATCCTAAATCAGATAGGCCGCGAACTCCTCGCTTACACTAGTTCCTAGCGATGTCGATAAACATAGACCTAAACGATCGATGCTTAGTTGCGACCGAGTAGAAGAAATCTAAGATATGGACATAGATAACCCGCCATCAAGTAGGACGCTTGATTTAAGAGCTCTACTAACGTTAGCCGCGAATCGGGCAATTAAAAGAAACGAACAAAAGGTACTACATCCGTGAGGCGACACTCCCCTAAATAAGGTTATATAGTGGATTTGTAAGGGTTTAACTTAGGGGTGATTAGCCAATTGATATTATGGAATCCTCTAGAATACCGTCTCACCGCTTGTGGGTCCTCCCTGAGCCTCGATCACAGCTTTACACCTCCTCCACCATGAATTATATAGGGGTTCGATGAAATCTTGTGGTACTGCCTCCCAAGCCTCCCAGATTATTATTCTAAGCCTATCTAAAGGTACTTTGCAGCGTCATAATAAGCCTGGTAGTAGCAATTACACTGTCAAAGAATCTGGGAATATAAGTAGCCTGCCATTTCATCCTGTAATTCTTGAAGTTTCCATGGATTTGATTGGTCGAATTACCTGGTAAAACGAACTAATATTAGACCCACTATATAACCTTTATTTAGGGGAGCCGCAATGAGAAAGCAGGGTTCAGCTGCAAGCAAGTAAGGCGGCCATATGCATGGGACCAAAGTCAGGCCATCATTCCATTCCTCCTTTCCTCCATTTTCATCCTTTATATTCATTGTCATCTTCGCCAGTTCTGATCACAGATGTGATAGAGTCTAGGTATACATGGAAGGAGCCTCTGTATAGTTCTCCGTAACATTCTCAGGATGATGACTTCACCGCGATCCATCTTCAGCCTCGTCTTCGCACGCAGAGTCCAGACGGCCTCGACATTCCACCCAAACTGCACTCTTCCAACCCCGCACACCAATTACGTCTCTGGTCCCAACACGCGTGGGACATTGTCCATACTCTGAAACTGCTTATCGATCATTCTGTTGTGTACATGGAGTATTCAGCATCTGAATGTTCCGGCGGACCAAAGGCGTGGAGTATGGTGGTCGGTCCTGGAGTCGAGGAGGAAGATAAAGTGGATGGTATTTACTATACTGTTACCGGATACTGTTACCGGAGTACCTGATTGGAAAGGCGCTGAACGATCTTCTCGCGGCCAGTTACGGATTCAAGAAGATGGAAAAGCATGGATGGAAGATTATTCATGTCTACTTGGCAAATATGGGCTATTTAGTATTGCACTTTGATCCCGAGTTTCTTGACGTCGCGCCCCGGGGCGAGGAGAGATCATTCGTTTCTGAAATTTCAACGTCTACCTGGGAATGCCCAATTGACCGGATCCAGAACATGGGGGTTATTTGGAACGTTGAATGGTCCTCCGATCAGAATTTTAACGGGTATGGTCGGAATGACTCGTCAGCAGCTAAGATCAACAAGCAAAAGATTGGAAGGCCGTTACTGGGTTTTGACGGCGTACCAATGGTGGGAAGCCTGTGAGCTGGGAATTACGGACGCCCCAAAGGCAGACGCTCAAGACTTGGACAAACTGGATCAAGGAGGTAAATTGGTCAAGTTACTGGCCGTACTACAAGTCGGTTACTTGATCATTCAGCTAGTAGCTCGCAAAGTCATGAACCTTGCCTCGGCTCAGCTTGAGATTGCAGCACTTGCTTTTTCGGCAACCTGCATTATCACCTATATCCTCCTGTGGTACCGACCGCAAGGGGTAGAGAGTGTCCAAATCGTGAAAGCGAGGAAGTTGCCCTGCCAGGGTGAGGTCAATGAAGTGTTTTGCATGCAGGGTCCAAACTTCTTGTGGACAAGGTGGAGAGCCAAAGCCAGACAACATGTGGACTCGCGCTTCACACCAATACCAAATGATGCAAGTCATTTATTTCAGAAAATGCAGGTGATCAGCGATATTACCGAGCAAAATGAATCATTGGTTATATTAACTTTCAGTGCAGTAACTGGTGGAGTCCTTTTCGGCGGAATTCCACTGCTTGTCATGGAACTTTCACTTTCCCACGGCTTGGGAGGAAATGGCATGGCGCGTGTGCTCTGTTTTGATCAGTACGCTGCCGCTGCTCTCGGTCTTTCCTCTATTAATGTGGATGCGGCTGAACCCCGCGGTCCCGGAGTCTGAAAGGAAGCCCGCTGTCTCGAGGAATACAAGAGCGAAGTTGTTTCGTAAAGTCATGGTTGGGGTCGTGCTGATAGGGTTGCTTGATTCCTTATATCCTATCGCGACTTTTTCTCATCTTTGAGGTATGCCGAACATTATTCTTCCTTCCGCCAGATGCTTTCGGGGAAACTTGGTCTGGATCATTCCCTCATTTTGGATGAAGGAAACATACGGTGACAAAGATCCACATGTGACTGGATGATCGAAGGCTGGTGTAACGATTCGAGATGAATACTGGGTCTACTGACAAAGGAGTAGGGTGGTAGGGTTATGTTGAGGCTCTATGCGACATCACTAGGTCTTATACACGGAGGTACAAAGTATAGGGGTAAATAAATGTAAATGACGCGATAGTATTTGACTAATGGCGGACGGTCAAGAGTTATCCTAACCAGGTGATTGGTGCTGAACCTTCTCAAAACCAGGTGATATGACATTAATTTTACATACATTTCGTCCTGCAGGTTGTATAAATCGAAGGCTAGGGGAACCGTGGTCGGAAGCGCAAGATTGCTCCCGAGGCAGAGGCAGATACACCAGAGGCAGATACTCTCGTTCAGACACCCCATCCAATAAGCTCGCTTATTAGTACGCAATTGGGTGAGAGTAGTACGGATACGCAACGCGCCAGAGCCAGCGAGAGGCTCAGTAGCACAGACAAAGATAAGCAGAACACAGGTTCCACTAGATGCACCGAGGGCCCCAGTGGCGCGGACGTGGTAGCGGAGGATACCTTCCATAGAAAAGGCCTCAGCTTGGATCGGTCGAGGCAGGCTCGCGCTGGCTTCCTGTTGCTGCACAGTAGAGTTGGTTTTCGTCGCCCTTTTGAGCGCAACAATAATAATGGTCGTACAAACAAGCAAAATAGAGAGAGATAGAGCCCGGCCTTTGATGTCCCTCTGCCGTGCTTGAGATGCCCTGTGGTGGCGTTGCCACCAAGGTGAGACCAAACCTTTCGATCGCTTCCCCTTGTGCCCGGAGGATCTTTTCTTCACGCTTAGAAGTCATGTTGGTGCGGTGTCAGCTGGCTGGGACTTTTCAAGTAGAAGTCTCAATATATTGAAAGGAGCACGACATGGGCGCCGGCTAAATCAGATCCCAAACTCACAGAACCCCCTGTGTTGACCAGGCCCGGAGAGTTCTACAACGAAGCTGCAGGACAAAGAGGGTGTTCCTCATAATAATTTGTCCTTGCCTAGCATTGCCGCCATGGGGTCATTCGCTGCCGTGCGCTTCCTCCGATATTCGTCCATATCCTCTTCTGTCACGCCGCCCTTCATTTCTTCCATCGTGCGCTTCTTGGGTGCTTGAGACGTAGCTTCGTCCTCTTTGGGCTTTTTCGATTCACCATTAGATGGCCACTCCAACTCTTTTAGTGGTTCTTCCTCTTCAGAAGCCAAGGCACCCCCCGCTCGAAGACGATTAGCCTCTTCGAATGCGGTCTTGCCTTCCAAGCCAATACAATAACTGTTCTTCAAGATTGAATGACAACATGAGTAACCCCATTGAAAATTTGACCACCAGCTTCCCCACACTGAAGTGTGGTTGTTGATGTGAACATCCTCAGGGTATTTCGACCTCCCGACAACCCTCGGAGCGCCTTTGATGGCGCCGGACTCGTCGTACTCAACATACCTCTCAGAATCCGGGACGGCGGCTTCGCGAAGCTTTGCAGCTAGTGGGTTGACTTCCCCACCATATTTTTCCAGGAGCATCTTTTGATGTGCCAGCTTCTTGGTCTCTGCTTCGGCCTTCTCTTTCTTCCTGTAGTATTCTCCTGCCGTGGGATTGCCTTGGAGATGTTGTTTCGTGTCGCCGGTCTTTTCTTGAGCCTCCCAAGCATACATCTGTGCCTTCTCAAACTCACCTGCATCTCCTGATGTTCTCATAAATCCTTCTTCAGCCACCAAAGCCGCGGCGGTGTCTGCTGTCGCTCCACTATTAACCATGGAACGTGATTTCGGGTCGTACTTGGCTGAGTCCAGATCTAGATTCAGTAGATACTTTGCTGTGTCTTCTCGGATTCGCAGCTGTCTTGTAGATGTAGCCGGTTTCCAACCCATGTCCGACTCCTCTGCGTACTTCGCACCGTCATCATCTTCATCTTCCTCATCTCCATCTCCCTTCTTGGCACCCTCTTGAACGTGCCTCTTTAGCTCCTCCAGTTGTGCGTATTCATCGACAACGTTCTTGTACTCTTTCGCATCATATCCATTCCACCGATCTCGCTTTGCATCCCATCCTAAGCTGACGTCCTGAACGACCTCATCGGCTTGTATATCCTTCCCTGTCCACCTGGCGCCTTTCGCTCTTGGCCGACTCAAGCATTCCTTCGTTTTGTGTGTCATCGCGCCGCAATTTTCGCATGCGCCCTTGCGAAACTTGGTCACAGCTGGACCTAGTTTCTTTCCTCGATCGTACCATTTTGACTGGTCTGATTCGGCTTTTTTTAAACGCTGATGCTCGAGGTAGTCGTTATGGTCATCATCTTCGCCGACGTAAAAGGGTTTCTTCGAGATGTAGGAGGGAATATATTCGTTTGCTTCTTTATTGGCCACTGATGGCGCAGCAGGTTTCCTAGGTTGGGTACCCGCTGGAGGCATATTGAGAGGGCGGATAGTTTGGATAGCTTGATGTTGTTGAAAAGTAGGAGTGGATGTGCGACGTATAAGAAAGAGAGGGTATTTTTTTGTATTGAAGTCGGTTCGCGAGGCAAAATCGTGAGGCGGCAGCCTTGCGGATCCTAGAGTTGCTGTCCGTCACAACCCCTGTCTGCGGGTCACATCCTGTGACTTCGCGCCATATTCGCGTTGCGCATCCCACGATCCCTCTCTACCTCCGTACATTTCCATCCGAACACGCCTTTCGGTGATCGAGTGGGATGAGACGGCCTCTCGCACATGGCTAGATCATGGATCTTTTCCGCGTGCGACTCAACTGTGTTGACTTTTATCAGGCAACCCCATCCAGGTTCGATCCTCTCCTCCGCAACAACATCAAGCTTTCCCAGATACACGAAGAACCAAAGGTCCCGGTCATTCGAGTCTTCGGTGCGACAGAGACTGGCCAGAAAGTATGCGCTCATATCCACGGCGCGTTTCCATACCTCTTCATTGAGTACAGTGGCAAACTTGTTCCAGACGAAGGTATCGTACTTTTGAATCAACCTAATGGCCGCTGTTAACAGCTCTCCCTCCAGTTGGCGCTTACATTCATCGACTCCATCTTTCAATCGACTTTGCGCTTGCCGTTAGCTACCGACGCAATGTATATGATGGGAAATCCAAATTCGTTGCGCGGATTACACTTGTCAAGGGCATTCCATTCTACGGATTCCACGTAGGCTATAGATTCTACTTGAAGGTATACATGTTGAATCCTATGTTCATGACACGGCTAGCGGATCTGTTACGCCAGGGAGTGATTATGAAGAAGGTGTTTCAACCATATGAAGCTCATCTGCAATACCTGCTGCAATGGATGGCGGATTACAACTTATACGGCTGTGGCTATATCGACTGTGGTAAAGTTTCATTTCGAAGTCCCGTTCCCCAATACAGCCAATTATCTAGCCTTTTACACCTGTGGCATGACCGGTCGATCCCCATACATCTTGTGACCGAAGAATCAGAGCTTCCAAGAGTAAGCAATTGCTCTATCGAGGTAGATGTTTGTCTTCAAGATATCTTAAATCGGCAGGATGTCAAACCTCGACCTCTTCATCATGACTTCATCGAGCGCTTGGATCCATTACCCCAGGACGAAAAGTTGGTACACAGTTTGGCTGGACTCTGGAGGGATGAGGCGCGAAGGAGGAGGGCGAAAATGACGAATCCAGAACCTGGCAGTAGCCCGTTTCCAGCCGAAGTTTTAGTACCAATGTCTGCAGATCCAAGGAACTCCCAACCCGATGGGTGGATCCACGAGGAGGAGTACAGAGGAATGATCGATTCTCTCACTGCGGAGGAGAAGGTAAATAGTGACGGGATGAAGATATCTTTCCACAACTTCGTTAAGCCTACTCCTTTCAGCTCGACGGTAAAGACAACCCTTGAAGCCGTTGAGGATCTATATCCCGGAAATTTACGATTTGCGCTTGGCATCATACCGGAAGAGACAGTGGCTGCCAACGATGACGATTACGACGATGACGATGACGACGACGATGGCGGTAGAGAGGAAGACAGGCAACGGATCCTAGACATTAATGTTGATAGTGACGACGAATATCCTTACGACTCTGACGAGGATATTATGCGTGAGATCACACTTTCTCAAGGGAGGAGGGGAGGTCAACTTGAGGCAGTACAACTAGATCCACCCTCGAACATGAGTCTAGCCTGTAAAGAAGTAGGACACAAGGACAAGCATGTGGTGTACCAGGGCTTAAAAGAGCCAACCAAACGAATACAGCATCTGAACAGCGAGGAGCCTTCATCCAACGTTCCCACACACAGGTCACATCCTCACGAGATACACGACACAAAGTCTCACAGCGATATACTAGTGGTTGAGAATCTGAAGCGGCCGTCTCCTTCGGATTTAAATAACGTCCTCAATCCAAAGCGACACAAGGCAGCACCCGAAATTTCATTAAATCTTGCGCTTGGCCAGATTGCCGCACAAAACTCATCCGAGTTGATGCAAGCAAAACAAGGCCATCTTGAAAGGAACATTCTGCTAGATGTTGCCGGTGGAGAGAACCCTGCTCCTGAAAAGCCTGCCAAATCAAGAATCCCTACTGTTAACGGTATTAGGATGACTACATCGCAACTAACAGATGTAACGCCAAAACACAGAGAATCGGAACTACCACAACTTCCCCCACCACTCGTCAACATACCCTTGAAGCCGGGCGCTATCCCCAGGGCAAGCCAGAGAACACAGGCCCAGTTCAGCCAGACAGCAAAAGGGAAGCATGTCTCTTTTGATCCATTTTCAACGCCTTCACAAAACACACTCAACCCCTCCCCAGTAAGGACCACAATTTCTCCTCTGCATGCTGGAAGCCGGAGCTCAAAATATAGGGACATTGATAAAGGCATGGGGAAAGTACTATGTCTCGCGGATCGTCCTCCAGCCAAGAATGTGGTCAGTTCAACATTGCAGAATTTCAACCTACCGGCTATGATCTACCAAAATGCCTTTTATTCCAACGAGAAGGATGCACCAGAGCGCGCACGAGAATGGGCTGGTAGAGAATTTCGACTTGAAGCGACCACAGTGCCATTTCTTCCAGATTTTGATAGTAGCGGTGCCTTCAAAGAGGAGAGTGCTGCGCGATCCATGAACATCGTTGATAGGGTCAATGAGGAGAAGACTTACGAACTCCACCGAGGTAGATGTGGTCTCCGTAGCTGGATGATTGGAGAACCACCACCAACCTCCGCTGAGATTAAAATGTCCGAAAAGAACCAAATGGTGCACTCAGCCTGTGACATGAAGCAGGTGACTTTCTCGCGAGGTATACCGAGCCCGAAAGATAAGCATAGCTTCTCGCAGATCGATGGTCCCACTCAGAAGAACAAATATGGCTTCAAGTACACACAGCACAAAAAGACTTCTAGCGTCAAACACGAAGCTCAGTACATGAGCACTATGAGCCTTGAGCTTCATGTCAATACCAGAGGCAATTTTGTCCCTAATCCCGAAGAAGATGAGGTACAGTGCGTTTTCTGGTGTCTACAATCTGACGAGGACGACCTCGAAAATAATTGTGCTACTGAAAGAGCCCACGTAGGAATTGTAGCACTCTCCGAGGATGGCATTACATCTCAGAAGATATCTAGACAGTCTGGCATCCCAGTTGTGGCCGAGGATTCCGAACTGGACCTCCTGATCCGTATGGTCGAAATTGTGCGCTTTCATGATCCAGATATCCTAACAGGATATGAAGTCCACGGTGGGTCATGGGGCTATCTAATTGAACGAGCACGACTAAAGTATGACTACAACCTATGTGACGAGTTTTCACGCATGAAGGCCCAATCTCACGGGCGATTTGGAAAAGACAATGATAAATGGGGCTTCAACAACACGTCAACGATTCGAGTAACTGGGAGACACATGATCAATATTTGGCGAGCCATGCGAGGGGAGCTGAATCTACTCCAGTACACCATGGAGAATGTCGTATTCCATGTCCTACACCGCCGGATACCGCACTTTACATGGACTGATCTAACAGCTTGGTACACAAATAACAGGCCTAGGGATTTGGCCAAGCTGATCAACCATTACATCACGCGAATTCAACTAAACTTAGAAATCTTGGAAGAGAACGAACTGATTCATAGAACCTGTGAGCAAGCTCGCTTACTTGGGGTGGATTTCTTCTCTGTTTTCTCACGCGGGTCTCAATTCAAGGTAGAATCGCTAATGTTTCGGATTGCGAAACCCGAAAATTTCATGCTGGTATCACCGAGTCGTAAGCAGGTTGGCGGTCAAAACGCCCTCGAATGCTTACCCTTGGTTATGGAGCCGCAAAGCGCATTCTACAACAGCCCTTTACTCGTTCTTGACTTTCAAAGCTTGTATCCAAGCGTCATGATTGCGTACAACTACTGCTACTCGACCTTCTTGGGAAGGGTGGTGAATTGGCGTGGGACAAACAAGATGGGCTTCACCGAATACAAGAGACAAAAGCGACTGCTTGAACTTCTCAAAGATCACGTCAACATTGCCCCGAACGGCATGATGTATGTCAAACCAGAAGTTCGAAAATCTCTATTAGCAAAGATGTTGGGAGAGATCCTTGAAACTCGAGTTATGGTTAAGAGCGGAATGAAGGCCGACAAAGATGATAAAGCACTTCAGCGATTACTCAACAACAGACAGCTAGCTCTCAAGCTCATTGCAAACGTCACTTATGGCTACACTTCAGCCTCCTTCAGTGGAAGAATGCCTTGTTCTGAGATCGCGGATAGCATCGTGCAAACAGGACGGGAGACCCTCGAAAAAGCCATTACGCTGATCCATTCAGTCAAGCGTTGGGGAGCCGAGGTAGTCTATGGTGATACAGATAGTTTATTTGTCTACCTGAAAGGACGGACCAAAGATGAAGCATTCAATATCGGCGAAGAAATAGCCAAGACGATTACGAATATGAATCCACGCCCAATCAAGTTCAAGTTTGAGAAGGTATACTTCCCATGCATGTTGCTCGCGAAAAAGCGGTATGTGGGGTTCAAATATGAATATCGTGATCAGAAACAACCAGATTTCGACGCGAAGGGAATCGAGACGGTGCGTCGAGATGGCACTCCAGCTGAGCAGAAGATTGAAGAGAAAGCTCTAAAGATATTCTTCCGCACGGCAGATCTCAGCCAAGTCAAGAGCTACTTCCAAAGTCAGTGCGAGAAGATAATGAAAGGCTCGGTGTCGGTACAAGAGTTCTGCTTTGCCAAAGAGGTGAAGCTGGGCACGTACAGCGATAAAGGACCACCTCCTCCGGGTGCTCTGATAAGCACTAAACGAATGCTCAAGGACGCCCGAGCGGAACCACAATATGGCGAACGCGTACCATACGTTGTTATTACTGGAGCACCAGGGGCCCGACTCATCGATCGTTGCGTTGCCCCTGAAGAGCTACTCGAGAATGGCCACAGCGAGCTTGATGCCGAGTATTACATTTCGAAGAACATAATTCCACCGTTGGAACGGATTTTCAATGTCGTTGGTGCGAATGTGCGCAACTGGTACAAGGAGATGCCCAAGTATCAGCGAGTCCGTCGAGTCGATGTCAATCTACAGCTCAAAGGCCAGTCGAAAGAGCGAGCTATTAAAAAGAAGACTCTAGAATCTTATATGAAATCGTTGTCCTGCTTGGTTTGCGCCGAGAAGCTTGAGGATGAAGGACCTATATGCCCGAAGTGCCTGGCAGATAGGCCACGATCTATCCTTTCTCTTAGGAAAAGGCTCAATAGTGAGGAGAAGCGATATTTGGAGTTGCTCAGAGTATGTCAGAGCTGTTCTGGAATTTCCCCACTGGATGAAGTGAGGTGCGACAGCAAAGACTGCCCGGTGTTCTATACGAGGACAAGGCAGAATGCTCAGCTGAGGACTGAAAACACTATCACAGAACCTGTGATAGGCGAACTTACAAACCAAGTTGCAATGTTGGAGGGGCTAGATTGGTAGCGTCTGAGTGAAGGAGTAGGGGAATTTGGGAAGCAGCATAGCGCGAGCGGTATGGGATTAATGGATTGGAAAGGAGGGTTGGAGCATGCCCCTGCATTACTGGAATCATAAATGACACGAAGATGTCTATCTCTCCCCCTTTCGCACCACCGGTCCATTCATGATCATTTTCAATTACAGTCTTTGCATTACCCCCAAGCCCGACTCGCAACTAAAGCACTCGCAATTAAACGTTACGAAATACATAACATCATTTACAGGTGGAATGTGTAGTACTATCTGGGAATCAATGTCTGTTTTGTCTAAATGCTCGGTTATATCATAAGCGCTTAATTTCTCCTTTTTACGGAAATCTGGATCTGGAAGATAGAGCTGGAAGACGTATATATACACTGTCATATCTACTCATAAAAGTATCGATCACCTCTCATCATGACCACTCTAGATAGGAATCGAAACCTTCTAAATGTAACGGCACACGTCTCAACATGTCTTCGTGGGCAGATAGTACGCTTTGGGGGAGGTATGAGAAAATACCAGTGAACAAAAAAGTTGACAACAGTACCTATAATTTTCACGGATACCTCTACGAGAAGAAAATAAATGGTTTACATTCATTTATGTAATCCTAGGGTATTATAAACAACAAAGACTATACACAAAGTCCTATAGTGATCGAGATTGAACGACAAGGAAATAAAGTACAAAATGGAAGGATAGTCGGAACCAGAATTCAGATATCTGGTCCTATAATACCAGACCCGGCAGAAGGAATCAAAAATAGTGGCGGTAACTCAGTTCAGCGTAAGTTAGCGGACGATTAAAGATGTAAAGCTCAATCTTCTGACTACTCGTTCAAAGCTCCACAATACAGCCTTCACCGAGATACGACCGTTACCGAAGGTGCGCGGTGCCGAAGATCCTATGTAGAAGATGAAAGAGAAAAAGAAACGTCTAGCTGAAGTTAAACCAATTTTATCCAATTTTATAAAACCAATGGATAGGCTTAACGGGGACTCGAGGAGCACAATATTTTAGAGAACGAGGAGTAGGTCTAAACTCGTAAAGATATCTTGGCGGATTTGATCCTTAGCGTTCAAAGCGTGGTTTTCTTCTTTTTTAGCCCATCATTCCTCTGGCTTAATGGCTTAGCTGGTACTGGGAAATCAACAATTGCTCGGACCGTTGCCCGGAGATACTTTGAACAAAAGCGCCTCGGGGCCAGCGTTTTCTTCTCAAGGGGTGAAGGAGACGTTGGGAATGCTAGTAAATTCTTTACCAGTATTGCCGTGCAGCTTGCGTATAACGTACCATCGTTGCGACGATACATTTCGGAGGCTACTAAAGAACAGATTGGTATTGCAAACCATTCTCTCCGCGACCAGTGGCGCCAGCTCGTTACCCGTCCATTGTTAACGTTAGATAAGCGCCTATCTTATCTACTTATTGTTGATGCCCTTGATGAGTGTGACAACGAAGACCACATTCGCACAATTCTACAGATTCTGGCCGAAGCTCGATCGTTAACGACGGTACGACTTCAAGTCTTGTTAACAAGCAGACCTGAAACTCCAATTCGACACGGTATACGCGCTATCCCACAAGCTGAACACCAGGACTTCGTACTCCACAACATACAGCTAATGGTTGTCAGCCATGATATCTCTCTTTTATTGAAATATCATCTGGGGATAATCGGGCAAGATTGAGATCTTGGACCTAACTGGCCAGGCGAGCAAGTTCTGGGAAAGCTGGTTTTCCATGCGAGTGGGCTCTTTATCTGGGCGGCAACAGCATGTCGATTTATACACGAAGGCGAAGAGTTCGCTAAAGACAGGCTTGATGAGATTCTTGAAGGCACTAGCTTTGACGGCACGCCAGAGCAGCATCTCGACCGAATATATATCACTGTACTTCAAAGCTCCATACCTAGCACTCTTAGACCACAAGAGAAAGCGCGATTATATGTACGACAACAAAGAATTCTCGGAAGCATTGCTGTCTTATTATCCCCGCTTCCTACTATATCGCTAGCTAAGGTAATTAGTATATCTATGACACAGGTTACGCAAACGCTCGAGAGACTACAAGCCATCCTAGATGTTCCAAAGGATATTACTAGTTGTCTCCGGCTCCACCACCCCACATTTCGCGACTTTATCCTCAACAAAGATCGATGTGGGGAATTTTGGGTAGATGAGAAGGAGGCACGCCAGAAATTAGCTACTAGCTATATACAGCTAATGTCTCAGACACTAAAGAAGGACATCTGTGAAATGTATCCCCCTGGAAGTCAAGCGAGCCAGGTGGAGAGTAGTTGGATTAAGAAATGCCTCCTGCCTGAAGTTCAATACGCATGCCTTTACTGGGTCCAGCATCTGCAAAAGATTGGCTCTCAGGATTATAACGGTGAGGAAGCCAGCCGATTTCTACAGGACCATCTACTACACTGGCTTGAGGCACTTGGGTGGATGGGCAAGACCTCAGAAGGGATTCAAGCAATTTTGTCTATAGAGGCTCATATTCCGGTAAGCTATCTATTATTTATAGGTGTCTAACTAACTTTGTCCTTAGGATAATGAAAACCCTAATTTACATACATTTATCTGTGATGCAAAGCTATTTATATTACATAATCGATTAGCAATCGAACAGACACCCCTTCAACTGTACTGTTCTGCTCTTGTCTTTACGCCAGGAAATAGTATTATTCGAAAGATATTTAAAAATTATATCCCAGATTGGATTCATCTAAAATCAAAAGTACAAGAACACTGGAACGCGGCGCTACAGACGCTCGAGGGCCACTCGGGCTTGGTCACTTCCATAACCTTCTCACCCAACGGTAAACAGGTCGTCTCGGACTCTACCGATGAGACGGTCCGGCTCTGGGATGCTACCACAGGAGTAGCGCTCCAGACACTCGAGGGCCACTCGGACTCGGTCATGTCCGTAGCCTTCTCACCTAACGGTAAACAGTTGCCATTCTTACATGTATTAAATTATTGGGTAATGGAAGGCGACACGAATATTCTTTGGCTGCCTCCCGATTTTCGGAATACTTGTTCAGCTACTTGGAGCAGAAATCTTGTTACAGGGCATGCATCCGGGAGAATTTCAATCATTTACTTTCAAAATGAAGTAGAGCTTGTTATATAGAATTGTTGCAAGGAAACCATATCATGTGATTTACCTCATATGGAACGTCGGAAGATGTTACACTAGAGGATCATACTTTCCTCCCCTCGGCTCAAATCTTATTTGGTGGAATTATAGGGATTTTAACTTAGGGGGATTGGATTTTCTAGGTAGGAGGAGTTCAGGGTATCTAGGAGTAGCTACGGAGAATCACCTATGGAAAATCATAGGAGATATTACCTATTAGTTTTTGCGGCATACCGTTTTTTTCGGCATGCAGGGACTGACGTTAGAAAGGATTATTAATACAATCAAACTCATTAAAGAGTATCCGACAAGAAGAATGCTCTGTGACTAACATCTACTAACATGGCGCCACTAGATGAAAACGCTACCGACATGTTCTGGCCCCTTGAACTTGCTTAGAAACTTCTTACTCGCGCCCACAGCCTATTTCAGGTGTGGGAAAAGTACATTGGTTACTCTTTTGCTTGATGGCATTGTCGATTGAGAAAGTCCAATGCGTTGTCTTTGATCTGCGATTCAAGGGCTCAAGGCGACAGATAAAAATTTACATCGAGGTTTACTCGCTTGATCCGTTGACCCGTTCCCTTACCAAAGGAGCTCCTGAACAGGCCTAGCAAGTGGTATTTGCTCTCTGGCCGAGTTTTTACAAGCAAATTTTCTAATTTTCTCCAGGTGAACTTTTATACAAAAATATTATCCCTCACAGGCAGTCTCGGCGGTTGCCAGACAATAGAAAGACTGCGAAAGAGCCTCTGATCCACCCATGGCTTCAGATGCCTGCCGTAGATGAATACTAAGAGGTAGGAATAATGGAAGAAACAAACAATACAAAGGTCGACACGAATGGCTAATTCTTGATAGTGAAAAGAAGACACTAATAGGCACATCCGACTAGCTCCAGGCCGCTGGACGTTGGGCTCCTCGAAAGTCTGGGAACGAGTCACGACACCAATTCCTTCGAACGCGATTATTAGTTGGCAAGACGATAACGGCACCTTCTGCCTCGGCGAACGGATCAAGGGAGACTAGAGGACGGTTTAGAAACGGGATTGGTACGGAGCATGTAACCTACAGGGATGAACAAATGTTAAAAAATGCGATATTATTTAACCAATGGCGGACCGTAAAGAGTTATCCTAACCAGGTGATTGGTTGTGAAACTTCCGAAAATCAGGTGATATGACCTCAATTTTACATTTGTTTCCACCTGTAGGTTGTGAGCGGAATCTACGACCGTGCACTATCAGCTCGTGAACTGTAGTACTCTCCCCCTCCTAATTAAATGTAACCGGCGAGGCTGGCAGACAGAATATGATAGTAAGTTGACACGTGTACGGAGCCCTAGAGCAGTTACATTTAATTAGGGGAGAGTACAGTACCGACTGCGTCTTTTGTTCCGTGATCATGAAGGCGTCAATCTTTCCCCACATACTCCGTACAGGGTAATCAATGCTGTTGCCCTTTTTGCGATATGCAACAAAAGTTTCGCTTCACGGAACGGGTGATCGCTTAACCTCTAGTGTGTGGGTCTGCTCCACCTGCATTCGAATCAAAACTCACGTCACCGAATCACAGGGCGGCTTAGATCTGCAGATTTCTGACCCAGTCAGGCGGGCCGTTGGCGGCTGGGAAACGCCAAGTTCGTGTGCGAAAATAGAAACGCGATACTTGAAACACTACAATGGTTATTAAAATGCGCGGAGATGCTCAAATCTTATTGTCGATCATACAAAACTGGTGCCCGTTTCAGAGCTTCAGCGAATGCAAATCTTTAAAATCACGTGACATTGCGTCCCGCGTCATTGGCCAAGCCGACTTCCCTCCACTTCTGGTCGAGAGTGTTGTTACCAAGATCTTACACAAAATTATATGTTATGGCTGACGTCTCGGAACAAGAGTTGTAGGCTATCAAGGCCAATCCTTCTGGAGCAGGACTGGATGCGTTCCGCGACCTGATCAACTCGAAATACCTGCGTCTTGGTCTCAATTATGAAGACATGAAACATTCCGTTTTTCTGGCGCTTCAGACACTCGTGAGAACCATACACACGCATTTTTCGTTCTGTCTAACCAGATACAAGGTGCCCAGGATCTAGTGCTTGATCTCATACTCGCCCTGCTAAGTTAGCAAGCTGGTCGTGTCCTTCCATCTAGGAACGCCAATGGGACTCTCAGCGGCGATCTTGCTTCGTTGTATTCCCGAATCTCTGCAACAAAGATGGATATCAAATCTACGGCGACGTTGCTAAACCTTGTTGTTAGGCGTGCGTCAGATGAGAAGATTTGGAGTGCTGTGTTCTCGCTGGTCGCAATTACGAGGACGACCCCGCCGACTGCCTTCGAGAAAGCCGACTTCGACACGCCACTCCGATCTAGCTCGGCTTCTCAGGGGATTGAACAGTCACGCGATGAAGTCGATCAGCGAATACTCGAAGAACCTACCGGGCGAGTCTACTACGATACCGGAGGCTTTCACGAGCGATATTTTGAAGAGAAGGCCTGGACAAATCACGCGAGAGATATCTACGAAGAGTCGAGAACCCAGTATACAGAGGGTCGGTGGAGCGGGTGTCCAGATCCATTATTTCAAAGTCCATTTTTTGTGTGGTTCTTGAAGTTTCAGGACAATGTTCTCAGCGGTCTTGCCCGCAGATATTACACATCAGGGAATAAAGTGTTAAGAGGCTCCGAGGCCGATCGTAAGCTTGACATTTTCCTCGCTCCTGCTGGCGCTACCTTCAAAGGTGGTGAGTGAACACGATTGGTCAAATGTACTTGTTATCGGGGAACACAAAAAGAATCCTGACGAGGATGGATCTGTAAAAACACTAGTACAGTTGGCAGGGTATGCACGCGAAGTGTTTGGAAGTCAACCGGAGCGGCGATTCGTGCCTGGCTTTACCATCTGCGGAACCGTGATGCGGCTCTGGGTATTCGACAGATCTGGAGCATACAACAGCGAGATGTTTGACATTCACAAAGAGCTGAAGCGATTTGTTAAGGTCCTTGCTGGCTACATGATGATGTCTAATACAGAATTGGGTTTAAACACGTTTATTAAGCGCGATAGGATCGGTAAGTGTATTATTATACAAGATGTGAGGGTCCCTTTGGAGGACAGGCCAATCGCCTCGACAAAGGCAATAGTGTGTAGGGGAACAGCATGCTATCGAGGAAGGAGGGGCGATTCCACAGAATGGGGGTGCGTGGTGAAGTTCGCTTGGCCGTCTGATAAAAGACAACGAGAGGGAGACTTATTAAAGTTAGCCAAAGATAGAGGAGTCAAAGGTATTACTGAATGTCTCTATTATGAGCAGATTACTATTGATGGTAGCGCGGACACTATTGCGCATTTACGGGTAGGCTTGAAGTTTGGGGTCCCACGGAAGTTCTCGAGTAAAGCTTCTTGGATCGACAATGGTACGGAGTCTAGCCGAGCGAATTCGAGAACGAGAAGCAGGAATACCGTGAGACGGCTGACCGGTCTCGGAATCACTACAAATAGCACCTCGATTACATATTCCGGGCAGAAAAGAAAATGAGACGAAGGATCTGCACCTGAGAGTAGTACTATTAAGAGATTTAAATCGGATAACAGTCAGAATACTACTGCAAATACAGAGTACTAGCTAGGCAGTTTTAACCACAGCATTCAAGAAGGCGAGCCTGATAGTCTAGTAGGCTGTGAGAGTGAGACTTACGGCAATCGGATCCACTGTTGCTTAGTGGTTTCCCCA
Source organism: Amylocarpus encephaloides (assembly GCA_019669835.1). NCBI lineage: Eukaryota > Fungi > Ascomycota > Leotiomycetes > Helotiales > Amylocarpus > Amylocarpus encephaloides. The sequence goes on from MU251766.1 coordinate 28,613, forward strand.
GCTGGACGGCGACTTCACGCATACAGGTGAGTTGGAGAGCTTTTAGAGGCGCTACGTGATGCTATCCGGGGTCACAAATCACTTCTTGAGGTTGGGAAGATTCTTCATGGAGACGTTTCCGAAAATAATATCATTATCACAGAAGCTACAACTAAGGGAGACCCAAAGGGAATGTTAATTGATCTGGACTTGGCGAAGGAGTTAGACAATAGACCGAGTGGAGCGAGTCACCGAACTGGCACTATACAGTTTATGGCGATCGAGGTATTTCAAGGAAAAGACCACACATACCGGCACGATCTTAAGTCGTTTTTCTATGCTTTTACATGGATTTGCATTCGCTATAGTCACGAAGACGTAGCCGAAGTGAAGGAAACAGATACACCGGGCTCAAATTCAAACAAGAGAATGATGAGACCAATGACGAGCCGACTACAGGCATGGTATGCTGGGACATACGTAAGAATCGCCAATACGAAGCGTGGGCACATGGACAAAAATGGATATGAGGATATTATTATGGAATTTCAACAAAAGTTTAAGGAATTGAAACAATTGGCTCGAGAGCTCCGAACTGTTCTATTCCCGATCAAAGATGGCGCGATCTTCACCGGTACATTCCAAGACCATGATATAATGTACGATGGGATGATAAATGCATTCAGCAGAGAGATCGACCATCTGGGAGAGGAGGAACAGGCAATTGCTTAACTGTGGCTAGGCCAAGTTATTAGCATTGGGGGCGTATTTTTGGGCGAGAGTTCCTTTTTATTTTTGGGCACAAAGGGTCCGGGAAAACCGTATAAAACATTGATACTAGGGATGCCAATAAGTGCGCGACAATAGTATAGTACACGCATTGCTTCTCATCAAGGCGTTGCGCCTCATGGCTGCTTTCGATGATAACCTAACCTCTCCCTTTTCTTTTGTGGTATTCGAGCAAACGCGTGACCTTTTGAGATGGTTGTTTCCTCAGCATATCTTCTGCCATGAAAATGTGTGTTATGCTGCGGCTATCAGCAAGCGAAGCTGATGGATGGGTTGCATATGCATAGTTCCGAATGTAGCAACATAAGCCATCATTTTCGGGATCAAATTCATTCCCCCTATGGAAGGCGTACTGATTCGCTACAGGTTACCTTTCCAAAGCCCTGCATATCTCCCCCCATGCATAATTTGCTGCCGTCCGGGGGTCTTTTTCTTACATTTTAGTCGGCTCGTAATTATGTATTAGTTACATATAATATATAGGAAAATGGTCCAGAACCTCCGCCGCGCTTTTGAAGTGATAGTAGCCTATAATACTATCCCAAGGGCGGATTTAGGTAAATAAATTAATACGTGTAGTAAATTCAAATAGTAAATTAAATAGTACACTCGTTAGATATTAATTTAATTACTAGGCTAGTTGAATTTACTCGAAAAAATATATACGAAAAATAACCCCTTAATTTAATTACTTAAAATCTATATACTTTAAGTTTTAGGACCAGTTCTAAATTAGTATTATTAGAGACTTATTATTATACTCGTTTCTAGGCCTTCTTTTATTTTTAATAATTTATTTAAATATACTCTCTCTTATTATAAAAGAACTTTCTATCTTATCTACTAGTATAATTATCGCTCTTACTCTTATTATTATCTTTATTAAATATCTTATAATATCTCTTATATCTTATATAGCTTATAAAGATAGTTAGTAGAGATAGAGCTTTCTAAGCTTTTATAGATTATAAAGAGTTAATAGTTTAAGTAAGATCTAATATTATAGTTTCTAGTTAGATTCTATTTATATAATAAAGAAGAAGCTAGAAGTTATAGGTTTAGTTTATAATAGTTAAGAATAAGTAAATTATAGAGTTAATTATAAAGATAGATTAAGTAGATATAAATATATAATTCTAATTATTAATTAAAGTATACTTATTAAAGTATAAATTAAGCTAGATATAAAGCTTCTATCTTATAAGTAATAACCTAGACTATATAAAATCTTTATACTCTAAGGTTAATAATATTACTAGTTAATAAAGTTATATATTATAAATATTACTTCTTAATAAAAGAGACCTATAAAAGTATTATATAATAACTTTAACTATAAAATTCTAGTAGAGTATAAGACTTATAAGAGTCGACTCTTCTTATATATATATAATCTTCTAAAGTTCTAAATAGAATATATCTTAGTTTAATAAGAAAATATAATTACTATATAACTATAATACTATTCTCTTTTTATACTAGTATATTCTTATACTTAAAGTAATTAAAAAAAAATATTAATAATAGATTATAGTCTTTTTCTTTCTTATTATACTACTTAAATATTACTATACTTAAGCTTAAATTACTTTAGAAGATACTATTAAGAAATCTAAAAAAAGAAATATAGTACTTTATATCTATTATAAAAGAATAGAAAGAAATATATTACTTTATATAACCTAAAATATTTCTACTATACTAAGTATATCTAATATAGTAGAACCTATAATATTTAATAGATAGACGAGATACTCTCTATTTATAAGTAGAAAACTCTAGTTTATAAATATTAGAAACTTTATATCTAGAAGTATAAGTGTAAGAGTTAGAACCCTAGAGTGTACTTAGACTAAAAGCTCTTACTAAGTATAGACTCTTACTAAGTACTAGCTATAAGTAAAATTCGATTTAGTTTAACGTTACTCTATTCTATTACTTCTAGAAGGTTCTAGTTACCTCTTCTTATATATATTAGACTTTATAGAAGCTACGCTTATATAAGCTCTCTATATACTTCTTAATTAAATTTTAGAAACTATTTCTTTTAAGTTATTTAAGGTCTAGCCTCTTATA
>MU251767.1:0-31426 GCA_019669835.1 Amylocarpus encephaloides
TTTATATCTTCTTTTTAAAGAAGAATAACCTAGTAGAATATAACTATAAGATTTATAATAAGAAGATACTAGCTATTATATACTATCTAGAAGAAATAAATACTAAATTATATAGTATTAAGTAGTTTAATATATATATAGACTATAATAATCTAAAGTACTTTATAACTATCTAAAAGCTTATAAAGTACTAAATATACTAGTTCTTAATTCTCTCTAGGTATAACTTTTATATTATATACGTCTCTAGTAAGAAAAATAAATATATAAATACTCTATTAAGATAAGACTAGAATATATCTTAGAATAGGTCTAATAAGCGACTAGCGAACTATAATATATAGCTACTAAAGTCTAAAATACTAGTAGTAAGCTCTATAGTTCGCGTTTTATCTATTAGAGCTAGCTCTACTAGTTTATAAGACTATATAATAGAAGAACTACTAGATAAGCTTATAGACTAGAATTAGACTATAGTATATAACTCTAAGTATAATAAGACTCTAAGTACTATATTAACTAGTACTAGAAGGTTTTCTATAGAGCTTAGCTTAAAAGTTTCTATATCTAAGTATATAATATTATAATAAGACTATCTACTATTCTAGGAACGAAAATAGGTCTCTTAATAGTCTTAACCTAAGAGCTCGTCTAATTTAAGTAACTTATAATATAGTACTTTATAGATATCTAGATAGAGAGATTATATATATACTAGTAGCTTACTTATTCTTCTAGTTAGAAATAGTAACTAATATTTAAACGTTTATATAGAATTATAATAGTTATAGAAGAAATAAGATATAAAGGTCTTACTAATAGAGATTCTTAAAGCTACTATTTATACTAGATTAAATATAGTCTAAAATATTTTTAAACTTTATTATAAATTTACTAGTCTTTAAAGACTACTAAAATATAATTATAGTTATAGATTAGTTAAGTAAAGAGGTAATAGTAGATAGTCTAGAAGATATTAAAGCTAAAATAGTAGCTAAATAGTTTCTATAATAATATCTACTCTACTACTTTCTATCTTTAGTAATTATCTCTAATAGAGATATATAGTATATAATCGCTCTATAGAAGAGAGTATATAAGCTACTATAAATTAAGTATAGATTATCTACTATCTTCTTACTAGAGACTAATAGTACTACTAAATAAATAAATAAAGTAATATAGTTTATTAGAACGTTAGATATATTAGTATCTTAGATAAAAAAAGTATATATAAAAAACGTTTATATATAACTATACTTTTTACTTAGTTCTTTATATAAAAAGCTATAAATTTAAATTTAGACTTTCTATACTTTAAATAAAGTAGTATATAAGTTTTAAACTTATAGTATAAGTAGTTAATAAGATATAAGTGTTAGAGGTCTAATAATCTCTATAATTTAGTTTTCTATTAATAACTTTTTAAATAATAGATATAATAATATATTAAGAAGATATTTATAAATCTTAAGAAATAAGAATTCTAGTTTAAAAGTTTTATAGCTCTAATTTTATTAATATAAGAGGTATATAGTTATATATAAACGTTTTTTATATATATTTTTTTTATTTAAGATAGTAATATATTTAACGTTCTAATAAACTACGTTAGTTAAAATAGTCTTATACTAGTTTATAGACTAGGTCTAGTAGAACTAGCTTAAATAGTTACTACTAGCTATATCTATAATATATAAATAGAAACTTAATATCTATAGATATAAGTCTATTCTTTCTATTAGATAGATAGTATTAGAGTCTAATTAAAGATATTAAATTATTAGAGGTAGATAATAGAGACTCTCTAATCGCTAAAGCTAACTAAATTATACGAAAACTAAAAGAGATAAGAGAGTAGACGTAAGCGGTAATAGTAGTAGCCTAAGAAGCCTAGAAGTAGGTAACTAATCGAAAGTATAACTAGGTACCTAGCTACTAGGTAGAAGATAAGATATAACTTAGTCTAGAAAATATTAAAATAGATAGGCCCTATAAGAAGCTAGATACTAGGTATATAAAGTTTATAGTAATAGAGATTATTAGATCTTATAGCTACTATCTAAATATACTACTAGGTATATATAATATATTTTATACTAGACTTCTACGACCTATATATATAACGCTACTACTAGGACAGGTTATCGAAGAAAGCTAGCCTCTTATAATACTAGTCGATAATATAGAAGAGTACGAGATAAAGTATATACTTAACTAGAAGAAAGCTTCTAAAAGAGGTAATCGACAGAAGTACCTAGTTAAGTAGGTTAGTTATAGACATTCGACTTAGGAGCTAGAATTAGTAATAAAGAGTACTACCGCCCTAATTAAATAGAAGGAGTATACGACTAGGCGAAAGCGAAGGAAATAAGGGGGGTAATGTAAGGGTTAGGACCCTAGGGTGTACTCGGGCTAAAGCTCTCGCTAAGCACAGACTCTCGCTAAGTACTAGCCACGAGTGGAATTCGATTCAGTTCGACGCCACTCTATCCTATTACTTCTAGAAGGTTCTAGTTACCTCTTCTTATGTATATAAGACCCTGTAGGAGCTGCGCCTATACAAGCTCTCTACGCACTTCTTAATTGAATTTCAGAAGCCATTCCTTTCGAGTTATTCGAGGTCTGGCCTCTCACACTAGGTTAGGTTTCCAGCTACTAGTGCGTACTTCGGGGATTAAATATTTACACTGGTCGAAATAGTGTTTCTCTCTATAAGCGCACTTTAGTTTACTTTTTGGTTTATTCCCTTCATCTGTGGGATTTCTACTAGCAGGCTTGCCACTAGCTTATGAGGGGTCAATAGCTGCCGCAAAGGCTCCCTTTGGAGGAGCTGCCCTTACTACTAACAGCTTATCTTCCCTACGCCAGTCCTTGAGCCATATATCGATATTCTACTTTGTATTAGGAAAGCAGAGGATCTAGTATTTAAGAACGTATTCCCTTATTGTCTAGTCGTCCTTTAGTACAAAGTGATTCTGTAACGCTTTTATTATTTGATAAGGGTCTAAATCACATGTTTTAATAACCCATAGGCTGTCGACCTTAAGTGTATTAATAAGGTTTGTTAGAGACTCGTCAAGAGCCTTTTGCTTACGGTTATATACTCTCAGGTCATCCCTATATGTTTCGAGTATAATTTACATTTAAAGCTTCTCAAACTCCGTAAATGGCGAGTTATCAGGTTGTCCTAGAACTTGAGGTCTGATAGACTCAATGGTAGGTGGTAAAGGTCGTGAAAGCTTCTCTGGTACTAGAGAATCAGGGTTAATATTATCTCATATTCCCAGGCCAGTCGCATTTGTTTTAACCATATAATACCAGTTATCCCAGTCCTCTAGTGCTCCTAGCAGGACTGACTGTGGATTTGTGTATGGTAGAGCCATTTCGGGTGTCGTGAATGGCGTATAAAATCAGAAACTGACTCCTTATATCCGTAGGATAAAGGCTGTGTTTTTGACATAGGTAAAAAACGGTTAGAGGCTAAAAACGAGGTACAACACGTGATTGGTCTCCTAGCGCGAGTCCGGGCTCATAACTGAGAGCCTTATGCAGGAGTCAGAATTTGGTTTCTAGGGTAGGGTAAAGAGAGTATTTCTCAGGAAACATTTAAGAGGGACTGCCCTCTATAATACAGGAACAAGCGAGTCTTTATATAGAGAGTAACTGCCTGACTAATCAGGTTTTAATATCCTCTAGAATCTTCTTTACCACCTTACCGATAATTTGTAATAATTACTAAGGAAATAAGTGACTCATATAACCACTATTACGTTATAGTGGCTAACACATTAAGATCACTCGGGGTAGACAGGAAGGGAAATAGTAAATGCTATGTTAAATAGATCTGGACACTCACATCTCTGGAAACCGACTGCCTCCTTATCCACATCAACTGATGCAGCAAACTCAGTTATGTTTTCATATCTTGTCTATTCCCATACTTCCTCACCCGTACCCCAGTACGATAGCCAGATATGCTCTAGGTCAAACATTCTGAACCAAGAACAGAAGAAAGTGTCCATGAAAGCGCAGTTCAAAATATGGACGTCTTTTACCGTTTTCCCTTGCAAATACTCATGGACTGACTTCATAGAGTCCTATGATTGGAGCCGACCATACACCAACTTCGTGTAATCGATAGTGTAGTCGCTCGCCATGAAACGAGGAACCCCTTCAGCCTCGCATACATCGATTACCAGATTTTGGTCCTCCACCATAAACTTTTTATCACCTGCGTAGGCGCAAACAACAATGTCGGCTCCCTTGACAAACGTCCGCAGGAAGAACGTGTCACTGGAGTCGCCCTCGACAAGTTGGTGCGAGGCAAAGACTGGAATAACGAGGGTGCCTTGGCAACACTTCTAGCAAAGCCACGAATCGAGATGTCGGGCATCTTGAGCAGTTCAAATACGAGGCATCGGGCGAATCTGCCTGTGGCACCAGCTACTGAAACTATGAAAGGCATTGTTTTGTGACTCTTAAATGTGATATAGAAATGCACAACTCATTTAGGGTGAGCGGCTTGCTTTGTGCATAAGAGATAAAGCACAGCCTAAATGACCCTACTCGATTCCTATAATTAAAATGACATAGGGGAACCAAAAATGGGGCCGCCACTGCTTAAGTGGCGTGGAGATTCCATTCTGGCTCCTACAAGTCCACAATTGTCTCTCGTGGAGACCCTAGATTCCCATGTCTTTTGGAATTTGGATTGATTTTAGTTTTTAGAGGTCAGAATTTAATCTCCTAATCAAAGTTCGACTAATAGCTGACGATCATGGTAAAGACATACGAGGGCGCGCAAAAATTTGCCCTCCTTACCCTTCCTCACTCTATTGGCCACCTTACTCACCAATCGAACAACTAGTGGACAAACCGCGGAATATAACGTAGTTCTACCTTGTTGGTCTTTAGTTTCAATAGTGATAAGTCTTATTCTCTAATTTGATTCAACATGCCTACTAGCGACAGAAATACAGTCTGGCGGAAGGATATGAAATTATATAGAGGGCTAGTCGAGTTTGACTATGTTGTCTTATTCCGAACGCCAAGACGACGTCTTCTAACGATGAGTTATTGTCGTTACTAATATATGCTTGCGTTCTTCAAAAGCGCGCTTCCCTACTCCGTATTCTAGGACTGACAGCTAAATCGATCCTAGGTTCCTCTCTGCCTCTAATAACAATGATCGAACCTCGATGTTTGATCAATTTTTTGCCTTGTCCACAACGTCCCTCATCTTTCCTATAAACGCCTTCGTGTAATCACTACCCAGCCACTCCCAATATTCATCCACTATCTTCCCATCCTCGCCAAGCGTCAAGATAAAAATATAATCATTCGTGTATTCGCCAACCGGTGTATCGGCTCTGCTCCTTGCCTGCAAGACAACTTTCCTTGCCTCCACATCAACGATAGCCTCTGTATCTTCCTTCTGCCAGAGCTTCATGTTCATGAGCGTTGGTGTTATGGGTGATAAGAAATGTCTTAGCTCCCCCTGGCCGTGTTGATCGGCCGTGTTCATACTGCTGGGGCCGTACTTGATGACGACATTAGGGGAGAGGAGGTGGAAATGGTCTGGAATGCTGTCGAGGAAGGATTATGCTGTACTGAGGAGCTGATCTCTAGTGAGTGCCATAGCAGAGGAATGTACGCAATCTGTTTATACAATTTATCTTGGTTTGATCTTCGACTTATCTATATTAGAATTTAAAAGCTAAAAGCGGCATTTTTGAGGGGGGAAAAAGGGGTTTCTATTCAACGTCTTTATACATCCTTAATATTCTTCCGCCGTCCTTCCGCCGTTCTTCCACCGCTTGTTCGCCCCCGGAAGATCGGCAAATAAGGATGGCCTACTACCTGCGCCTAGCTCAGCTCGGGTTGCGAAGACCGCCGAGCTAATCCCAAAAGAGGGGCTTGTATTTATAATAAAATCTTGGCTGACCTCTGCTTGCCATTTCCGAATCCCGAGCGTAGCTTAGGTAGATTAAATATGTATAATAATTTACGAAAATACTTATTATTATAAAATTGATTAAACTAAAGGAGAACATATAAAATAATAATAACTATAACGGGTTAAGAACTGACTTTATACTTAGCCTAAAGCCTCCTCCCCTGGAGGTTACTTTAACAACGATAATATATTCATAGAGCTATAATAGAATTTAGAACCCCCCTTTTTCTTTCTTTTTCTCCACTTACAAAATTCTACTGCAAGAACTGAATCTCCGGTAAAGCCGGCCGAAGTTCATCGGAACTTGGGTTTGTACGATTTGCCGATTACATTGGTAATCCCGCAGAAGAATAAACTGCTAGATTAGAAATCGAAATTATAGCCCTCCTTCTCATATGATAACTCTGTATTATCAAGTGCTGAACGTGGACAGCGTTGCCCGTGCGAGAGCCTCAAGTCTCATACTAACACCACATGCAACATGGCACCAATACGCACTGCATTTATCGGCATCTCGTCTTCCACCTCTTCCTGGGCAGCTAAAGCCCATTTGCCCTACCTGGTCTCCCAACGGGGTCGTGAAAAGTTCGAAATTGTAGCCCTCTATAACTTAAGCGTCGAGGCAGCCCAGCACGCCATCAAAATCTACGATTTCCCTCCTACTACCAAGGCATATGGCGACCCGGAGAAAGTGGCCGCCGACCTAGATATTGACCTAGTTGTCAACTGCACTCGTGTCGATCTGCACTACACTACCACCTTACCGAGTGTGAGAGCTGGCAAAGCCGTGTACGTGGAGTGGCCCCTTGCACATGACGTCGATCATGCTCGTAAGCTAGCTTCCGCTGCTCGCCAGAGCGGAAGTCGCACAGTGGTGGGAAATCAGGGGCGGATTTCGCCTATAGTGCTTAAGATCAAAGAGTTGTTAGGTCAAGAGCTCATTGGTAAAGTCTTGAGTAGCGAGTTTAGAGCTTCCGGCGGGCCTTTTGACGGTGACATTGTTTCGCTTCAATACAAGTTCCTTACCCAGAAGGCCAGCGGGGGAAACGTTGTCTCGATCAGCTTTGCACATTGTTTGTTTCCCCTCCCTCACATCTCTGAGGCCAAACCGCTTATACATAGCCGCTAGTATGGGATCTGGTTCAATCTGTTCTAGGCGAGGTTGTAGAGCTCCGTCCCAACCTTCAAATCCAACGATCAAACATCAGAGTTATAGATCCTCATACCATGTCTATCGTCGAGACCGTGAGGACTGACGTCCCAGATCTCATCAACATAACTGGGACAATCGCACCCTCAGACACCGTTGTAGATGGTGCCAAACTATTAGCCCGGTATCGTCGGGGCGAGCCATTTCCGGAAGAACCAGCCTTAGTCTGGGTAATCAATGGCGAGAGAGAGATTCGACTAGTCTCACCTGGAAGTTCCGCGTTGCACGCCACCGCATATTTCAAACCTGTGACTCTGGAGGTCCACAGTTTTGCCTCCGGTAGCATCCAACGTGTTGATTGGTCATGGAGCGATTGGAAAAAGGAGCTCCCTATAGTTTCCCGTAGCGTTGGGGCTCTATATGAAGCATTTACGGACCAGACACAGCTACCTATACAGGCCTTCGATTTAGCTACCCACCGGCTCGAGCAGCTCTACGGAATACTAGCGGACAAGAATATACAACAGAATTGAAGAAAGAACAAGACAATATAATGAAAACAGATTCATCTATAAAGATGACCCTTTCTCCAATCATTTTTGTAAGAAATATAACATCTAGAATTATACAATAAAGATCTTTTGTACATTTTAGTTATGTGAGTATAAGTGTCGATATTCCGGTAGTAGAATAACAAGACCAATTTTACATTCGCCATGATCCAAACACTGTTCGCTGACCCAAGGGAAAACCAAAGTTATGAAGTTTATGGTGGAGATTTGGACACTCTGCCAGAGGACCAATCCATCTATCTGCTACCCGGGGCACCACTATCTGGCAACACTACATCAGAAATACGGGATACGCTGCCCACTTTACCAAGTGGCCAAAGCATTAGTCATTTTCATCAACACACCCCGCTACTTCACCTCCTTCGATGGAGTGTGGCGACGACGAGTTCTTCTTTACTATTTGCCATGGCATTTATAGGAGCAAAGCATTTGGAGAGTATAGGCCAGCATGACGGGATTTCGGAGGAGCTTTATAGAGCCGCTAACTGTTTCGCCTAGTCATCATACCAAGTGAGATCTCTAGTACTTACTTGACCCCTAATCCCCTAGATAATCTTAAAGGGCCTTAGTGGGGAAGAAAATTGTGGAATAAGCTCGGAGGATCTACGAGCACTACATCTTCTAGCAATCTTAAACACCTGTTACTTTCTAAACAAACGCCCCACGGGGACGGACTTTCGCCGACTTGTAGATGCTTCTAGGGCGGATGGGTATTTCGAGGAGATTGCAGCTTTGATAGAGATGTAGCTCTTTAGCTAGGATGACTGGATATTCCAAGGTTCCTTACCACAGGGATTTCAAGTTCTCTCTTGATATGCAACTGTGTTTAAAGGAATTACTAGAATGGCTTTCACCATTTTTCTTTTGGACGCAATCCGTGCTGTCTTTTCGGAGAACGGCCATGCCTAACTGCCTATAAGATGCGCCTTGGGCTTCCTTGTCATGAGAATGTCTTCAAGGCTACAAATCCGACAGAGTGGAAGGTCGCCCTTGATCAGTGTGATGACCCGACAACTTTTCAATTGCTTTCATCGATCACTGCCGTGAACTATCGGATTGTACAGTGTGATGGGCAGTTTTATTGTGCTGCATGGTAATTATGGTATTCCGAAATTCTATCCATTAGCTGATGTATCTCTAGGAATACTTGCTTTCATATGGGAGAGGCAGTAGTTCGATAACTGATCACGCGGCGTTGGCAAAGCCGAATCAGACATGATCCGGCAACTGGCCAAAGAGAACAACGAGGTTGCGGAGAAAGTATTGTGTTTGTTGATAGGTACGGTGATATGGGACAAAAGCTGCCGCCTACTAGGCAGCAGAGTTATTGTTGATAAGGCATGAAAAGAATATAGACTGAGGAGATATATATATATGAGGCATACCTCAGGGAAAAATGACAACGGAAATCAGACCTTTTTACCTCAACTCTCGAGACTCCACATTATCAAGTGCCATTTGAAGACCCTCATTACAACAGTGTTTATGGCAAGAAAATGGAATAGGACCGTGTAAAAACCTTATCGTTCATGTCAAGTGGTGATCGGGCTATCGCGTACTGGTTCCTTGGTCGCCTACTCAACAGCATAGACAGAAAGCAGATCCAACTTTTCACGGAGCGGCGGCTAGAAATGTGGTCGATGCGAATTCCTCGAATCATGAAGCACCTTACTATTGAGCTCGACCAGGGTCAGCTTGATGAGTCGGAGAATATACGTGATTTTCAAGCAGAATGTCTTGATAACGACACTTACCGGGAGCACGAGAACTCGAGGGAAGGCATGGATCTTTTGAACATCAGGTTCATTATTAACCAAAGACACACATTCTGTTACATAATACCGCTATAGCTCAAATATCACTCGATCTTGGTGTATTCCTTAGTGAAGTCATGATTGATGCTATTAAATCCCTACAGACCATTATCAGTTAGGATAAATCGCAATAGGGTCCAGACGTACCTGTGAAATTACTATACAAAATCTGTGTCTGGCACCTTGGAATTTACATCTAAGGGATTGGAACTTAGTAGATTTAATGAAACTAAAATAAGTAGAGGAATAAAGTGTTGCGAAATATAGTTGAATCTTGTAATATAGCGGAAGTATACATGCATTAGATTTTAGCGTATGTCCCCTATATTTATTCTAACCTATAACTATAAGTGTCCCCCGCCTTATTTTTACCCTATATTATTATGATACCTTTATAAGACAACTAGTACTAAACAGTTTATCCTAAGAACCTATAATAAATCTACTTCGTAAGGGAAAGACGGCATTTTGAGCTGCGTACAGAATCCTAGCAATCTGCAACTACACATCTATGATTGATAACCGGTTGGGACTGATGTTCTTTATAAATTTCCTCTTGTATGAGCCGAAATATGGTACATATAGGGAGCTGTTTGATTGATTTAGCGTGTACATCAAGCTGGGGGATGATATTATTCCGTGGGGCAGGGTTCGGGACAGAAACCCTTGGGCTGGTGGTATCTACAAAGCGATGGAAGAGGGGAAGGACCGTGAATTGTGGGAGTGGTGTGAGGAGCAGATTAAAGCGCATTCACTTGGGGTCTCGAGAAAATGATGTCATCTATTTCATAAATCCTGGGTGGATTTGTACATACAAGAATAATTCCCTTGGCCCCGTTCTGCTTTCTTAAGCCCTGGGAGCTAGAGAGTTTGGTCTACGGAACCGCGTCTATGGCTTCACGGCGTAGATATTAAAGGAACCTAGTGGTACAGATTTAGCTTTGAATTAAACAATAAATGAATCAAGAGGAGTTAGCTTACCAACCCATTCATTGAAATCAATGTCCTTAGCCGCTCCTGAATTGGCTGGCAGACGCACTCCACAAAATGATGCAGCACCTGCGGAATCTGTGTTGCTGGAACCGCAGCATGATGACTTCGCTGCTTTGGCCTCGCTATCTTTCTTGCCTTCAACATCAAGTAAAAGGTCGTTCTCTTTGTATACATTCAGGTCGTTGTTTTTGTCAACGATTAGAATTCCTGTCAGCGCTAGTCAGTAACAACCCAAAAGAATCCCTGAGGACCGTTACCTTGGAATCCAGCATTTTTCAGATAAGCACTGTACTCATTCATTAAGCTCGCCCCTGAAATACAGCCGACATATAAGCTCATATTACTCAGAAGGTCGTTGGGTATCTGTTTCTTGGCCAGAATGTCACTGACAGCCACACGGCCTCCAGGTTTCAATACACGGAAGATTTCCTCGAAGACAAGGTTCTTCTCATTAGCTGGAACAAGATTGATGACACAGTTGCTGATGATGCAATCTGCTGTCGTGGAAGGCAGGTCAATTTTCGTAATACCCGATTCGACAAATTTGACATTTGTAATATTGGATTTTTCTGCATTGGCACGAGCTCGAGATAGCATGTCCTACAGAATCGTGTGAGCTGATGAATTTACGATGAAATATAACCATTTTACCTTGCTCATGTCAACACCGACAGCCAAGCCCGAGGACCCGACTTTACGAGCAGCGAGGAAAACATCGAATCCTGCACCAGACCCAAGATCAACGACAGTTTCTCCCTATATAAAGTCCCGTTAGTTAAGTATAACAAATGTATTTCCACCAAAAAGATCGTTATGCATCGCAGAAAAAGCATTTTGAAAATTCTTACCTCCTTTAGAGCAGCTAATGCAGTAGGATTCCCACAGCTGACACCTAGGTTTGCTCCATCAGGAATCGTGGAGAGTTCTTCAACGGAGTATCCAAAGGACAAAGCAACTTTCTCGCTGTTGGCTTCGTGAACACTTGTAGTCTCTCGAGCCAGTCGAGAGTAGTGATCGTTCACAGTGTCGTAAGTCGTGTCTGTCATGGTTGTATGAGAAATGGATTTTCTTTTTTAGTTGAGAATTTTCAAGAAAGAAAGGCCGAGAGGAGCTTGACGGCAATATATAGCTGGGGACGGCTTGATCAATGGCAGCTGCTGTCGAGTTGGGAAATATGCCAAGGACCAATGAGAGGGCGTGACAATGTCACTCACAGCAGAGCCAATCATATCTCGCCTTATTCAGATCCGCCTATTCATGCCGTCTTCTTTGGACAACCCGCCGTTTTTGGGGTGTGGCTTTCGCCTATTCTCCTCTGATCAGCAAGAAATGATTGTAGAAAAGTGGGTTAAAGGCAAACAGAGCCCGAGTTGTCCCCACAGACTTAGGTCAGGCATACAGGCATTCGCGAGTCAATTGCAGGCCTAAGAGAGACCTACTCCGTACTCTTGAGTATTTTCTTTACCCAAGAGGAGCTAAACCTGCTAATTGTTTTTCTTTTTGAACGATTGATAGAATATCCGTCACTGAGACAATCTCTTAACCTGTTGTAGTGGTCCTGCGTAGCTAAAATATCCTCTGCAGAATCATCGTCCCATTCCACCTTCGATTTTGATGGATCGGTCACATGATCAGGTTTCGTCTCTACAGTAATATGCGCTCCGTCCCTTACAGGATGGGGGGTCAAGCGTAGAAGCTAGTATAAATGACGTGGGGGACTTGGTTCGCTTCGCTCTAGGAGTTGGATTTGCTTTAACTAGTGACTTTTGAAAGCGGTATCTAAAAAATAGGGTTCATAGTTTAAACGAATAACGGACGCTCTTCTTGCCGACTTATGACCAATAGGAAAAACTTATTTTGGCCACGGAAGAACCTTCCCCCTCAGAAATAGGGGTGCACTTAAAAGAGAAGGCGGAATGTTTTTGTACTATTCCGCTATTTGTACCCATATTCTGGTACTACTACTACGGTAGCTTACACCCTCCTCCATATAATTTATCATGTGTTTTTAAGAGAGTGCCTAGGTAGCGTAGCTTGAAACACGTGTTCAAATGTCATTTTGAGAACTACCGTATAGGTATCTATTTAGCATTGAGGTAGATGATTTGATAAGCCTTCTCTGAAATCTAAGAGAAATGTTTATTCCGGGAGGTTTAACATATGTAGCTGTGGCACTAAAAATAGAAGTTATCCGTTGTTTCATTCGGAGAAAAGATCAACCGGATCACGTGATAATCATGGAGCTTATTAATTCCAACATTCAGCAGAGCTTTCTTCTGCTCTTCTCAACGCAAAGTACTTATCTGTTTTGATATAACGTTCAATCATTCCGTCTGACGACTATTATCAACCATGAGTTATTCAAGATTGAGGTGATGGATGAGATGCTACTCAGTGCTCAGTTCTCACAAGACTCCAATAACTTCAAGCTGGGTGAGAGTAGGCTCGAGTATCAAGTTCCCCTGTCTTACAAAACTAGATCGACGTGTAGGCAGCTTTGGAGTAAACGTGCTCTTACATGGGATTCCAAACTCTCAGGTGAGAGATTATATCAACGCTATGCAATCACAGTCCCGCCATCAATGCACCTGCGATACTGAATATCCAGAAAGGGTTTCCTTGCGATTCATATCTCGGTGCCATACTCTTGGCTGTTGTTGTGGGAATATCAGTTGGTATCGCTGTCCTGGTCGCAGGGCCAAGAGATGTTGGCAGAGGTGTTAAGCCATCTGTAAAGGAGATGTTGAGGGAGCTTAGCAGGCTTGTCGGGATGAAAGAATTTGGGTTGTATGCGCTGAAAGTCAATGATGCTCTGCCCAGACATGTCAGTATCGCTTCATATAAAGGGATTTCCTAACAATACCCATCCGTCCCTGTGAGCTGGGAGTCTGCACAAGCATATGGGTCTCCTCCTGATTTCGTCATCACACAACGTTGGCCGACATCACAGCACCATCCATTACCACAACTACTTGGGCAATTATATGCAGCTCTCTCTTCGACTCGAAAAGCAGGACGATCAGCTTTCGAGCTCGGCAGCAAGAACAAGATGGCTATGAGCGCACGAAACTTCATCTTGGACGATGTTCCAAGACGGTGTCTTCTTTTCTGAAATCTGGGTCCGCTGTTCTTTTATAGCCAGCTTACATCCAGGTTTTATAGCTAAATATAAATATGAAGCATCCATTTCAGCTATTGAGTGGCGTGCCACACCCACTTCGAAAAGCGTTTCTCTCAACACAGTATATTCAATGCTGATTGTTTCAGTATTACGCCGTAATACGACAAAGAATTGGTCTGGCCTCGCGATAGCTAGATCTGTGGTAATACTATTTTCATATCGTCGAATGGCATCCCTTCGGATGAGAGATTCCGACCCGCTAGTACAAAAATGGCCCGCGGTATCATGTTCTATGTATCAAGGCTGAGATTGCGATGAGAGTATTGGCTAGAGACCCCCGCCAAGCCTCCAAGCCGAAATGAAAATCAATAGAGTTGATGAGTCTTCCGTGTATACGTCCATATGTGGGAAAAGAGGCTCAAAAGATAAGGGTGCGACATTCAGCTAAGACCACACAGGGCTAAACATGGAGGCATACTATCAGATGGAGAGGCAGAAACCATTGATAATAATATATGAGATGGAAAGAAGCATTTCACCTCTTCCACAAACCCATCCTCCCACGCCTTTTAATTCCTTTGGAATTTCAGCTTTGCTATCATGTCACAACAGTCGAGACCCCCAGAACAAAGTTCGCCCACTGGGCCATCGCTATCGCCAGTTGTAGGCTTATTGTACTAAGTCAATGGCTGTGGTGCTCTGTCACTAACATTTAACAAAGGTTGAAATTCCTCTCCATGAGATTCCCTCGCCTTCATCCCCACAACGGGCATCTTCGAGCCGCAGTCCTCGACAGCAACCACCTCCCTCTCCTGTTTCGGAAACGACCAACTTGAGCAGACATCAGACGGCAGCTCGTGGCCTAAATCAAAGTTCCCAAACAACCTCTATTCCGAACAGCAATTCGTCGTCAGACCATGGTCGGCCACATTTTCCAAGTCCCCTCTACAACTCTGCCGCGCACCGACCTATTCCCATGCCAACAAGTCATAGACAGAGTCCCCCTCTAAGCCGCCATACTTTTTCAAATGCCATGCGGTCTCAGGCTAATCGACTAAGCACTTCTCTGCATCAAGCTCGATCGCGAAGCCAAGTCTTGCGAGCAAAAACCAGCAAATTGTTTCATGGCGTCTACCGGACCAGCTCGCAATATATTTCAATCATCTTGGCTACATTACTCTTCATTCTTGTGTCATACATTGTCTTGACATCCATCTCGTCCCATCTAAATTCTCCACTTCTAAAAATATCGCCTCAACTAGGAACGTTCCTTTTGACAGTCCTTTCCAAATTGACAGACTATGCCTTTGGGTCTATTGCTAATAAAGTCAGACAGAAAATACAGTGGGGTCCTCTGCTCGCCAAGAGCAGTAATATGTTGACATTCTTTACAATGGGGTCAAGCGTTGGGGGCTGGTGGAAAGTACTTCTACATAGGAGAAGACCAAGCGGGGAAAGAATTGTCACGGCGAACTCTGTATCATCATGGTCGTGGACACCTAGACTATTGGGATTAGTGAAGTACAGTGTGATTGCTTGAAATGAAGAAAATAAGCTGACTTGGCAATAGTATTCTCATTTGGGGCATCATACAACTCCCAGGGCTTGTTTTCATGAGTAAGTCGCATGGTTAAACATGGTAGCTTCCGCTTACAGCGGTTGCAGCTGTCCTGAACCCTTCCACTTATTACGAAGCGGTAGAATGGACCCCAATTAGTGGTGGACTTGGAGTGTTTGATCCGAATCTCATCATCCAAGGATATGATAATGCGAAGGTCACAGACATCGTCACCAGAATCTTGCAGGATCCCGCACAATCGATCGAGACGACTCCAATAGACGAAGTCTGCAAGAGTTCTCGGTCTTGTTCAGCGCTTCTTCTTACGGGAGGATTGAACAATATATCCCCATGGCCATACGGCCAGACAAAGGATCCCGCTCTCACATTTTATATAGTCAAAGATGCGCCGGGATACCAAGTCGATGTTAGCGTCCCTGATGAAGGAGAAAATCTGCAGTTCAACCCAGAGTACTGTGCTCTGTACGGGGTGGATCTCAATAATGCCTTTCAACTCTGTATTGCATGGTATCGTGATCCGCCCCAGCAATTAGTAGCAAGTAAAGTAACATCAAGTGAACATTCCTAGAGTCTAGCTAATACTTGCATCAGGATGGAGAGCTTGCACCGAGTCCATCACTCCTTCTGGAGAATGTTCACAGCCAGTAAATTCTTGGGGCCTTTGTCTTTGCACTCCCTCATTTCACCTTGTTTTATCTCCTACATTATGCCACTCTCGAGTCACTCCTGAGTAGTTCCTGATTCCTCGAAATGTTTTACTTTTGTCCTAAGACTACCCTATATAGGAAAATTCTAACTCCCCCGTTACCTAGTGGCCTATAAACGCAACCTATATGACAACCATTGCTTACAGTCGTGTACTAGCAACCACGACCTACGATCGCCTCACGGACCGGATCCGTAATGTTGAGGGCATCAAAGACCACAAGGTGGAAATCATCAGCCCCTACCATATCACAATTGCCATTGACACTCTTCTCTGTGCAATTGGCAGTGGATCTACATTATGTCAGGGCAGTGCTACTAATGCCCTTTTCACCAGCCAGATATTCCTCGGGCTGAAATTCAGGGCAGTTCCACAAGGGAGTTACAATACCGAATACCTCAACTATTTACGAAACCTATTAGTTGCCCCTCTCTTTGTGTTCAACAACAGTACTGGATCAGCCGGTGGAACTTCTCGTCCATTCATCAATGAGCCACAACCAAATTTGAGAGCCGAATATTACATCAACGGCAGTTTGGCCAGGGAATATCGCTATATCTCACCGGAAGCATGGACTATCTATGTTTATGTGTCAGTAGCAGCCTTCCTTCTAATCGCCGCTTGGATCGTTAGTGTTTGGGCGGAAAGCTATCCCAGGGTTCAGACAAGTTCTTTCCCTTTTGTTGATTATCTCAAATTGAGGTGGTCTCTAGAACAATCAGAGGAGTGGAAAGATGACTTGAAGCTTGTGTTTGAAGGCGAAGGTGCAACGTCTGATAGTAAGGTAATTACAGTAGTTGTTGACAAAAAAATGGCGAGGAAGAAGACACAGGTCCAGCCATGAAATCTCATGACTTGGGGATGGTAGAGGGGTGGCTTCTCTTTGAAAGCTCAACTCAACCCTCTTTACTAAAAGCTCATCAATCTTGTCTCGCTTATCGCCAGAACATCTTAGAGTCAGCTAAAAATAAACCAAAGCCATAATTTCACTACCACACACCAACCATAGACTAACGAGAATTGGTCACACGTCCTCAGTCCTTTATCAATATATCGGCACAGGCCGGAATTTTCACACCCATGCCGAGAATAAAGTGGGAGCCCCCGCGCATTTACCGCCGTCACACAAGAGCAGGAGCCTCTCTTTATCGAGATCAACGATCTAGATACCTCAATGCAGAAGGTCGCGGCGGGGATATAGAGATGCCAAGAGATCGAGTCCGGGGAAGGGTTACGCCTTCGGAAGGCAGCTGAAGAGACATGCATGCCGTGCTTGTAGCGAGAACTTTAAACTCGCCCAACCACCTGACTTCATGTAGAGTTCTGGAAGCATGATACCCAACTTATGCTACCGAGTGTATGCCGCCGATGTGACTATGGCTGGGTATCATCAGGTTCGAGAACATTAGTACAGCTTCGATGCATGAACGGCATAGCGATCAGGGCACCATCAGGGTCGGGAGAGGTTGTTATAGGCCTTTAGCCCGGAAGACCAGGCGAATACACGCCATTCTACCTGTCAGGAACTGAATTGCGTCTTTTTGAAAGAAAGTGTGGTGCTTCTCACTCTTCTCCTTCTACATTCGGCCCCACCCTTGGCTAGGATATTTTGCTAATCAGTATCTCTCTTTCTCACTTACAAGTTGTATTAGGAAGGAGAAGGAGGTATTCTTTCACATGATGTCTGTGGTTCACCACGAAGACCGAGTAGCCAAGTGATAGCCAAGTGCCATGGGGCTGTCTTTGTCTGTACAACTCGGACATGGTGTTGTATATAAGTCTACTCAAGTTTACAGTCTTTCCAGAAACCAACCCGCAGCATCTCTCCAGCCTTTGTTCTCATAGTACTCAGCTCACAACAACTCTTCTGAATCTCAGTTCAAAATGGCACCAACCAGTCTCTCAATGCCGGCGCCTTTCGCCCTGCCTATCCCGGCAGGTCTCGAAATGACTCCAGCATTCCAGACTCGTGCCGAGAGCATTGTGGGAGGAACTACTGCCGCTGCGGGGGAGTTCCCCTACATTGTCAGTCTGTCGAGATCTGGCTCGCACTTCTGCGGTGGCGTCTTATTGAACGCAAACACAGTTGTCACCGCCGCTCATTGCTCTGTTGGTCAAAGTGCCTCCAACGTTAGAGTCCGTGCTGGAACTCTTGTAAGCGACCCTTTCCCCTTGTTGCTTAGTCGAGAAAAGTTTGAATTTGAGTTGGAGAAATTCCCGGATTCGCTTAGCTCAACTTTGAGATTGTTTGTTAACACTTACTGACTGAGCCTTTAGACCTGGGCTTCCGGTGGAACCCAAGTTGGCGTTACCACCATCATTGTTCACCCATCTTACAACTCGGCTAGGATTGACAACGATGTTGCCGTCTGGAAGCTCGCAACCTCTCTCCAAACCAGCTCTACTATCGGCTATGCTACCCTCCCTGTCCAAGGCTCAGATCCTGTTTCTGGCTCCTTGACCACAACTGCTGGCTGGTGGGTATTCTTAGAAAATCGTTTAGAGAGCCGTTCTAACTTTCAACCAGGGGAACCACTAGTCAAAACTCAGGCTCCCTCCCAGCTGCTTTGAGAAGAGTTGATGTCCCAGTTATCTCTCGTACTTCTTGCCGATCTAGCTACGGTACTTCCGCTGTCACCACCAACATGTTCTGCGCTGGGCTTTCTACAGGAGGAAAAGATTCCTGCTCTGGCGACAGTGGTGGACCAATTGTCGATGCTTCAACCAAGGTTCTTCTCGGTCTTGTTTCTTGGGGCAATGGATGTGCTCAAGCTTCCTACCCAGGTGTCTACACAAGGTTGGGCCAGTTTGTCACCTTCGTCAAGTCCTATATGTAAGAGACTAATGTGAGCCGTTGTGAGAGAAAGAGGGGTTCAAGTAGTCTTGGACGGAGATAGTTGTTGGTAACGGGGGGGATTCCGAAGCCTTGGCGAGGCGAGTGATGATAGGTGGACAGACGCCTATGAACAGCTGTTGCTTTCATCAGCTAGGTTTGAGGTGCGAAGTTGTTGAAGATTGCTGGGTGCCTTTTCACAGCTGGATATGAATTCATACTGCAGGTTGTTGAAAATAGGAAAGTTAGCCCGTGAACTTCAAAAATATACATTTCACAAACCCACAAATCAAGCCTTGGATCCACAATCATTTCCCCACTTACAACGTTGTATCTCTATCAGCTCGGGGGTCTGTTATCAACGCAGGGGCCTGCCGGGACATGGTCCTGAAACATTCAAGTTGTGGGTATGCGATGCAGGATATAGCCTGAATTGAATCGCCACACTGTGACACTGTACCTTCGTACTCCGTACACTGTCACATACGACCATAAACTAAGGAAACTCCTATTTCCGAGTTCGGAGTTTTCGGATCGAATTCGAGTTTCAGAAAATTTACATCTTTCATCGCGGATTCTGGATTTCGGAAACTGGATTGTAATTAGTACCATTTTTAGGATCCGTATCTTCGCTTTTTTCTTCCGGTTCCAACTTTCTGGTTAAGGGACAGAGCATGGGTAGTCGGCCTTGTCCGCCCTACTCAAGGGGGATATTGAAGGGTTCTGGAAGAGAAAACTCCAGGCCGCTTTTATCGCGACGTTTGGATCACAGTTTTAAGAACCGGGATGCCTATTAGCACGAAATTCTTGCTATTACCTATCTAGCGACTTTTATTATCTCCTAACTAGCAACACTCACCTCGTGGCCACCTGCCTAGCAGCTCTTACCATTAACTACTTACCAAGGAACTTTCGCTATAAACTACCCGGGAACTCTCATCGCCAGCTACTCTGCTATAACCCGTCGTAACATTCCACTCATCAGCCACGAGGCTTTAGAGGAGATCGAGAGAAAGTTGTCGCTTGCAAAACCATTGGCAGAGTGTCGGGTCGGCCTGCCAACTTATAAGCTATTATGCCGACTGGCTGAAACGTGTAAGCCAATTAGCTGAAATTTCATCCGTCAACAAGGCGGCTTGTCAGTTGAAGGATTAAATACTCGTGATAATAGGGTTAGTTAAGGTTCACTTTTGTGTCCATCTTATGCCAAATTGATGTCAATTCGGTGCATCTTTTGGTGGTTTGGAGGAGCCGGAAGCGGAAGCTCTATTCATAACTCCTCCAACGCGATGTCTCGCTTGGCCTGCCCTATTGAAATTGGTGAGATAGCTTCTCGGTCATCTGGACCACCATCTGCAAGCGCTCCTACGAATTCCCGTGGCCAAATCTAGATGCCATGGCTGTCGGCACTACGACGCTTCAACTTTCCACGGTACGCGACTGGTGCCTCTGCCAGAGACGTCAAGGATGGGAAGGTGAATCTATGTCGTTTGCGGGATGCTGAATATTAATCGCAATAATCGGAGGTTTCGGTTCGAATTGAGAAAAGGCCCGAGCTAGAGACTACAAAGTCTACAAGGCGTCCGTGCTTGAAAAGTTAGCTCCTCCGCTGACATCCACAGTAAAAGTTCCTCGAGCTGTGAGCCGTAGACAACGATTAGCTTTGTATCTTGACGAGCGACTAACTGATATCCCTTTAATAGAGTATTAATTATCTCGAGAGGCTTGGTGGCCATATCTTGCTATGGCGATTGCATTCCTTGCTATTCTCGTTATGAGTTGTGAGTTTGAACGTGTGTTCTCTTCATGTACAAAACAAACTACTCCTTATCGCTCTAGACTGTTAGGAATTATCCTGTGGTATCAAGAGTTCTTGAAAAACTGCTGGCAGAGGGGTGTCATTTAAATGGAAAGGAGTTGGAACGTTGTATTATTAAATATATAATTTCTATCTTCATACTTCAACTGATCAGTCGCTTATAAGCTTATGAGTTATGCTAATCAACCGAAACAAAATCTCAGCGGACGACTGACTGGCTGGCTTACCGGACATTCTGTAAGAGCTCGAAACCGGACGGCCAGAATAGCTTCAAAACAGACGGAACAGGAGGCCATTAGCGTCGGTCCGTATCCGTCGAATCTGTTGCCAACACTGATCTAATGGAAAAACGGGATTAGTTTCGTAAGGATGCACTTGACTAGCACGCGCCAAGAGCGGTGCCTGACTAACCTAAAGCACCACGGGTATAAACACCGCGTAAAGAAAGTATGGAACTTACAACGTAGACAACTAACAACAACAAAACAACCAACAACAAGCAAATATCACTCTATCTTACTCTATCACAACTCTCTCTCTCTCAGCAGTAAGTCTATTCGCGCAAGGAATGATTCGGGTTGGCATACTGATAAAATCTCCTAGATATAAAAACTTTCCTCCGCTAGCGATCATCATCATG
Source organism: Amylocarpus encephaloides (assembly GCA_019669835.1). Lineage (NCBI taxonomy): Eukaryota > Fungi > Ascomycota > Leotiomycetes > Helotiales > Amylocarpus > Amylocarpus encephaloides. The sequence continues at coordinate 21,187 of MU251767.1, forward strand.
GCCAGAAATAAGCCTAGATTATATGTTGTCTGCTTCTTCCGCGCTCCTCGGCCAGGCGGAAACCCCGACCCATATCATTGGGGTCTCGCCAGCGGCCCCCCAAACGGTGCAATGGATGGCATGGTTCTTTATCACGTTCGCAACATCCCTACTGCAAATGGTGTACAATGGCAGCTTGAAGTGCCAGCCCGAGACCTTTCGACAGGGCCCACTCCCGGAATGCTCACATTCACAACCGTCGCTAAAATCATCGACTTGGCTCACCTGGAGCAGGTCATGAGTTCTGTCCCTGTAAATGCGAATGCTGCTTGGAACGTTTTCAATTGCCAGATTTGGGTTGAGCAAGCCTTGGCTACTATCGTTGCGGATGGTGGGTGTGTTGGTACGAACGCAATTCCCTCGGGTTGGGCCACACTTCATCAGAAATGCTCGTTGTTCTCAGATCCGTACCGCCAAATGCGAATCCAGGGGCAGGCTCTTCCAGCCCCGAGACCAATCCAGAATCTTTTATAGACAGCGGTGAAGGGCCGAGAAGAACGAGATGTAAGCTATTTAGAGCAGTTAGACCATGACAGAAGACATCACTCTTAAACGTCTCGGCTGGCACACACGTACACATCAAGGCCCATCACAATAATGGCCTCTCCACAAATCATCCATTTCCTTCTCCTGTGGCCACTCATCGATAAACTTTCCAATCTCCTCCCGCCACCCCTGAATATAATGTGTATTGAGTGCCGTCGTGTACTCCCAATATCCTGGATACCAACCCGCCATCTCCCAGTCCACAATTCCCACTACCCTCCCCTCGTTCACCAAAATATTACTGAGGCTAACATCCCCATGCGTAAATACCGTCTTGGTCTTCCTTCCCTCCGACTCCCTATGCATTTCTATCAATTTCTGGATCTCTGCCTTCTTTTCCGGGTCTGTGATAGAGTCCGTATTCGACATGCCGTTGCGAAGGAAGAGGTTGAATTCCGCCTCGTTCGAGAAAGGACCTAGCCCTTTCTCCCCTGAGGCATTCCATATCCGATGGTCATGCAGGTTTCCACCATCAGCGGCACATACAGCACCGTCCGCGATCTCGATTCCACGAGGCTTCTTGAGTGCCCTTAACTCCCTAAATATGCCCTTCAGCTGTGCCAACAGACCATCCTTCTCTTTACCCGATCTCTCGCCCCAGGAATCACTCAGAGGCTGCCCATCAATCCTTTCCATAACGATATAAGTTAAGCTCTTCTTGTTATCTCGGAACGCGTAATGCAGTTTTGGGACGGGAATGCTAGGCGCGCAGGAAGCGAGGAAGAGGAGAGTTGAGGCTTCCGAGAGGTGGACTGTGCGACCGTATTTCACGAGGATAGTAGGGGAGAGAAATATGACAGAGGAGTTAGGGTGTCGTCGAGAGGTTATATGTTTAGAGATGGCGATTTGAAGGAGCGTTTTTTGGCGGTTGAATAGGGTGGCATTGTGGCAGCTGGCCCAGGGTGCTTGGGGAGTTGAGCAGGTGGTAGAGGAAGTGGCAGAGATTGGAACTGACTTGCTCATGATGAGGGACGCTGTAGTCTGGATGTAAAAGAGCAAAGGAGAGGGCTACATTTAGGGGCGTATAGGTAGGGTATATGTTCGCTTACGGAGTACAAGTTACATTTGTATGCTCGAGGAGAAGGAGACCACCCCACAGCGCTTTACCGTCCGCCGTACACTCGCATGGATCCCCATCTCACGTGGGAGCTTGTCAGGTGACCTGGATCGACAAAGCTCGTCGGGCGGAGCTCCCAGCGTGTATACCAGGAAATTCAAGAATCAATTCTATATAAAGGCACGCAGCTTCACCAAGGTCCATTTCCTCATCGCAAATAAAACCCCAACGGTTTAAGCACGGTTTCTTCAAGAGTGAGGATAAAAGAACCGATTTCAAAAAGACATATCTCCATCAAAGCCCCGCTTCATATACAGCACAGTGTGTTAGTAGACTCAGCTCGACAAGACTCTCAAACATGCTCGTCCCGCATTTCAGCCTCAATGTAGACTTCTGCCAACTCGGATTAATCGCCAGGCGCCTCATGAGACCACTTGTTCACGAGATCTTGCCATTATAATGATCCTTCGACGATTAATTGCCGGGTTAGATTACAGAGCACGCAATACAGCGGTCGATCACCACACATGCACGGTGGAGAAAATCATCAACAAAAGTCCACACGAACCTATATGCATTTGAGGTACGTACTATATACAAAAGTGTTCACCAATCTTCTCTTTTTCCACTACCTCCGGGATACAAGATTGTGAGAAATATATACGTGTAGAAGGAGATGCGCGAGGGGTGTGCTCCCAAAGAAAACAAACATAGGCACGAGGGAAATGAGTGGTTTTGCTTTTCCGTCCGAAGAACAAAAACTCCGTCAATATGTTGTCTTTGCGAAGCTCCTGTGAAGGGCCGTGATGGAGATCTAGAATTTTGGGACGGCGTTGGCGAGGAGTGCCAAGAAGTACTCTTGGTTCCATTGACCTGCCTGAGGAGATGGCTTGAATGCTGAGAGAGGATCATGTCAGTACGAGGTAGAGGTAGGTGATGGAAGGGAAAGATAGAACGTACCATCAGCGTTACCGCAGAAAGAATCGTAACGAGGGGCATCTGGGTCGCTGACACCGTCGGACTCTCCACCTGGCTTGCCCCAGACGAAGGCATCGACGAGAGAGTGACCAGTGCTGCTAGTTGGTCGGACACCGAAGCCAGCACCGATGACATTGCACCAGTGACCCCATTCTTCACGGAGACCAGTGACAGCGTTACGTCCAGTATCGACAATGGCGTGGTTAGGCATACCGGCAGTCTTCAAGGCCGGGGCGAAGTTGTCAATGTAGCGCTTCTCGTCCTGGCACTTGTTATATTTAGCATCACTGCGGTCAGAGAACTCTCCTGGAGTCTGGGTCCACGCGTTCCAGCCAGCAACGTTGGTTGCAATGCCAAAGACCTGCTTGGGGGAACCGGCGGCCTTGTAGACTTTGGCGAGACCCTCGGCTCCGGGCTCTGAGAAGACGTTAGGAATTGCTTTTCATAATGTGTCAAATTCAACTTACTGAGGTTGGCATCCCATCCGAGCCATCCTCCGTGACCAGCATCAATGTACATAGCGACATTAGGAAGGTTAAGAGTCTTGAGAGCGTAAGCGACACCTTCCTCATAGCCAGACTTGGAATCTTGACAAGATGTCAAGTTGGCGTTGGTGACCAAGTTGGGAAGGGAATCCGGTTCGATCAATAAGGCAACGGCAACATTGGGGTTGGCCTTGATGGCAGCAGCGATTGCTAACAAATTCAATCAATAGTGCTCAATCGGAAAGTTTTTGGGTGGCCGAATAACTTACGGTCAATATACTCCGACTTGTATCTGCCGATCTCCCCAACAGCCAATTCACCGTTGGAAGCCTTAGCAGCACAATCACGGCCTGGAAGATCGTAGACGACGATTTGGGCAATTTCGTTACACGCAACTTTGCCCAAGGTCTCGGCGACGAGTGGTACTCTGGAGATGGTATCGCTGCGGAGAGCATCAGTGGACTCTTCAAGATATGTTGGTTTTTGGCTGACTTACATCCAGAGGAAACTACCAACTTTACCGACCTTCGTTGCCTGGGCCTTTAGTGCTGCATCAGAGACATCGGCGAAAGCAGTGGCGATCTCTCCAGCGTAGTACTCGTTGGCGTAAAAGCTCTTTCCAGAGAAAGGATTGCTTCCAGCAGTAAGCTTAACGGCAGAGGAGCAAGGAGCACGAGCTGCGATCTTAGCAGCCGCCTTCTCATTCTCCGTGGGGGCTGCAACAGCGAGAGCCGCGAGGGCTGCAAAACCTAAAGAGTACATCATCTTGTTGGTAACTTCAGTAGTACAGAATGTAATGTCGAGGTGGCTGGATAGCACTGACAACTGGAAGGTCTTCTCTTTATACCTTAAGACAGTGGATCCATATCGACTACTTGGCAGGGTGTTCCTCTGCCTGAAAGGGAACAGGAGATTCAGGGCCGATATTCAAGGATGGAGAAGCATAGTAGTCCTCGTGATGGCCAAGCAAATTGATTTTCCTGTAGGAAGTCAAAGACTTTCATGGTGCAATTACGCTAATTGACCATCGGAACCTCAACTATTCAGCCCCAAGTATACGTGCACCGCCCATTGAGGCGGACAAGGAGACAATCCGGCACAAGGAAAGACCAAACGGAGGTCATTCCAGTAAATAGCCTATTTGATGAACGTTGCTCTCCATGCTCAGATCTTGGTATTGGTAACTCATGGTACATCGGGCTTAAAAAGAGGTTGGGGTAAGTGAAACAAGAGGTATCAAGATGCTTGCAATTCAGTTCGTGATACCTACTGAGAAACAAAGTTGCACGAAATAGTTGACTTGTCTATACTCGCCGCGACGAACATTGACCTGAGTGGCGGATTCAGATCGGCTCAGATCTTAAAGTCGTCTATCCAACCTTACAACTGTCGCATGTCTGAGAGGCCCATGACACAATAAATTTTAGGGTGGCAAAGAGCCTGGATACACCCTAAGGAAGTATATACTTTTCGTCATTCGAGTCTAGGAGCACGGTCTCCACTCTGAACATCATTCGAGAATAGATGAGGAGACAATTGTCCGTGGCATTCTTCGGTGAGTTTTTAATATGCGGCACTCTTGGCAGTATATTACGGCCATGTTCGGCCAATGGTTACTGAGAGTCTTGATTAAATCCTGAACGAGAGGTCCAGGACCCGAGTCATCCGTGATTTATCCCTCGATGAGATTGCGGGGTGCAGAAGCTCAACAATGTCGGGAGTCTGTATGCTAGATACACCTGAAGAAAGTGCTCTAAACACAGTCAGTCAATTAGAGCATCCAGAAAGACGAATTCGACTCAATGTACCTCTTGAAAGCACCCTCAAACGCAGACACGGGAGCAGCATACCAGGAGTCTCATGCTTGAAACATGTCCTTTGCGCTGTGGACAATGGTTCATGCTGATCATTTCAAAACGGCCCTTCGTACCGCCGAATTAATATTCCGGATCGCCAAGTGATTCATTCGATATGATGTTGTATAGTGATCACATTATATACCAATGAATTCGCGTGTATTAGCCGTCCGGGTGATGATGAAAATTCACCACCCTTGAGAGGGTCACGATGATCAACCATGGCCTTCATCTCGCGAATCTAGTTTGGTGAGCTCATCAAGGAACAAGGGTTATGGAAGCGGAGAAGTCGATAAAGACGGGAATTGAGGCTGAGACAAGACAGGAATGGAAACGAAAGGAGAATAAAAACAATAATACTTCGACGTTTGATATTGAATTGAGGATGAAGGAGGGGAGAATAAAAGCAAAGGAGGTAGCTAAGGCTACCGTAGGCTCAGTAACGCGAGCCAGACAGACCAGTCGTGCAAATTTCGATTCGTTCTCATAGACTTCTTAGACCCTGCTTCTTCGGCGAAATCCCAACATGGACTGAGAACAACCCTATCAAAATTCGAACGATTCTTCGAAGTTATCACACCATCGCCCTCTCGGAAGTGTCGAAGAATAACAATTCTCAATCTTGCAAACCTTGGTTGATCTTCCACGCGATAGGTTGCAAGGCGATCTTTGCAGAAAATCTTCCGATCGCTGATGCTTGGCTCCAAAGTCAAAGATGCCTTAAGAGGAAGTCTTCTAGGAGGGTCCACACCCTTTAGCTGAGAGAATCGCTCTATTTTGTCTTCTAATGGTTTCGGCGGGATTCTGATCGGGTGAGGCCAGTCGCGGGGCGGTATCAGATGAGGGGCAGATCACTTGGGATATACAGAACCTCCCTCGAAGAGTCTCTTATGTCTGTTCGATCGCTGACCCCAATCGTTCTTCTATAGCCTTGATTACAACCAGGTCATGGAATCGCCCTCCGTCATGGCGTATCAGACATTCGTGCCGCCACCCACCTCAGCTCCGTTTCCTGTCGTTTCCAGCTTTAGTGATAATATCACTTATCGTCCTGATCGACGTGATTGCTTGGATCGCAGCGACCATAATATCCACTGCCGTCCTCTCCTACACACCTGGTCTTCAACATGCCCTCGATGCGGACCATATTTCAGCTATCGATTTTATGACTCGGCGCTTAGTAGCCACGGGCTCAAAGCCTGTGATTGTTGGGACTTGGTTCAGTCCTGTGCACTCTACCATCGTTAATATAACATGTCTAGTTGTCGCAGCGACGAGTGGAGATTCGGAGGAACATTTTGAAGGTTTCAGGAATGTCGGCGGCGTCATAGACACAAGTGTTCGTGCAGCAATCTTGATTCTACTTGGTATAGGGAATGGTTGCATACTATACAAACTAGTGCAATGGATGAGGGGAATTCTGCGAGGACAAGATGACGACGGCAGAGATACTGTGGCACAAGAGGTTGCCGCAGCAGGTCTTGACTTGCAAGGAGCTTTGATCACGGTGAGGCTTTTCAATAAGGTCTTTAATTTTATCAACCATCTATGGAAGATGGTTCCGCTTAGAGGGTCCTTTTGACTAGATTTTGACACTAGTAGTGAAATTGCTGTCTTGAGGATTGCATCAGTGGAAGGCGCCAAAGGCACAAGTAACTAGCTAATACTCATTTTCCCCTTGCTTTATGGCCCTTCCCATCGAAAGATTAGATGTAACTAAATTAGTCTACTTCTTACTGGCGCTTTGCAGTCGGTATGTGTCTCATCGATACAGCAGATGAGGCGTTGATGACTCTTTGCACTTCTGTTTCACTTACTCGAGATACTATCGCCATTTTATGCTATCCTATTGTCCTCACAGTCATTGCAGTTCTGATTGCTATTGCCAGTGGCACCATCCAGCTCTTGTCGCTTATCAAAATTTTCTCGTGGCCCACTCTGAGATGGAGTCGATGCTGTCGGTAATCATTACTCTAAAGTTAGAGCGCCATTTATGGGGTTTGTGGTCTTAGGGGGGTCTGTCTGTTCTGCTATGCAAACCGTGGCGCAGAATAGTTGTTCCCCCGATGCCACTTCTCTTCTACAGAAACAAATTCACTAGCAAGATGGTGCCGGTGGAGAATTGGAGGTCCATTCGGCTGGTGCGGATGGCTCTGTTAATACAACCGCCGGGACTACATCACGGGAGGTTGGTTGAAGGCCAAGGCATACGGACCTCTAGGATGTCAATTACCACGGAGTACTACGGTAGATATATGGGGAGTTATGTAGGTCTATTATTACTTTCGAGAGTCAGGTATTAATGACTGTTTTGGATGAATATTTTCCTAGGCGGAGCATTAAGAGCTAGAATTGGAAGGCGGAATTTACTTTTCGGATTCTCCATGAACGGCGCAAAGGCAATGTGCCTTTAATTTGTTCTTTGAGGTTCACGTTTACTTCATTTCACAAATGGTAGCAGCGAACTGAAGAAATCCGGCGGGTAGAATTCACTTCTTTTTTTTTGGTCGAACTTTCTTCCCTCCGGTCTTTAATGCCAGCTCCATAACTTTGGTACAGTCGACCGAACAACGCGTCTTCAAGAGGATGTCGCGTCCCCAAACCACCCAAGAACAAAATTTATCCCGCATTTTCGCAGACGAAGCCGAGGAACTGGACCTTCAGGAGACCAAACTAGCATCTACGAAGGAGTGTGCGTACGAGCAGATGTCGCGACCACATTCATCCTCGACGGCCGGCATGGATACTCCAACGAGAGACGCATTCTCGTCTACTGCCTCCCTTTCGACTTGTGGAACATCGCAACCGCAATCTCCTCGCAATAATCCCGCCATGGCGCTCCATGCGTAAGTGAATTTCCCGGGATGAGAAAGCAGGGTCCTGCGGGATTGGATAGGTATTTATTGATTTTCTGTAGGTCACTTCTCTCGGGTAAGTTCTCGGATTTGACGATCACGCATGGGAAGCGTTCGTGGAAGGCTCATAAGGTTATTGTGTGTTCTCATTCGCCAGTACTTGCAGTAGAAATCGAGGAGTTGATTGTAAGTGTTGTTTTCCACCTTGTCTTGTATGGGTTCCTGCATCGTTCCTATTTCTCTATGCTCTGACTACCTCTAACTTTGACTATAGGAGCCTGCCGTTCTAGATCTATCACACTACAACCTCACAGCGGTTGGCCACGTACTCGAATTCTTCTACACTTCGAATTACGCGACCATAGACGGCATGCCTGCTTATTCTCTACCAACACATATCACGGTCTTTCGCCTTGCATCCACCCTGCAGATCCCTGGTCTACAAGAGCGTACCGCTCAGAGATTCAGGCACAACCTCAACCACTATGTTACAGACCTCAACGTTTACTTCACTGCGATCAAAGAAGTGTATGCCAACACTACACCCGATGAACCTGCGCTACGGCTAGCAGTAGCGGAAACGGCCTCGATGGAAATGGTCAATTTGCTAGCTGGTGATGTCCGAGTGAACTTTCTGCGGGTCACTAGCGAGGTGCCGGATTTTCAGGCGGACATTTATATGGCGCTTTTGACATACAATCGTGCGAAGGTCGAGTTTGTGGTAGCCGAACTATGTGATGATTGTGGACCGAGAGACGTGAACGATGCGTACAAGATGGATATTGAATGTAAGGGTTGTGGTCAGAAGAAGACTCTGGATTTCGTTTGAGATGGGGTGAACGAATTATGGATGTACGATGTTGGATTGTGCGGATTGGAACACTAGCAACTTCGATATGGGATATTAGCCGCGATAAAAACGCGAAATTCGGCGTTTCGGGGGGATGCTGTCTTTGCCTCGATGGAGCAGGGCTTAGTGGAAGGGGATATACTTCAGTCCTTGGTGCTAAACATTAAGGGCGTTTGTCACTGACTCTAGGAAAAGTTGTCTTTTCACGTCAGACACGAGCTGAGGATTGACTATGTGATAATTGTCATTAGAGAATGGCAACAAATACTCGAGTACTTCGTACAATCATAGGTTACAAACAAACTCGCGCTCGCGATTGGGTGTCTGTGATTAAGCACGAGTACTCGTAACTTATCTGGTAAGATTCTCTCGTGTTTCCACTGTAATCGGACTCCTTCTTTCACGCAATCTTTGTGATTTCATTCGGCTTCTAACAAAACTTTTCTCTACTGCAGCTGTAGTCCTCTTGTTAGGATCACTCAAATAAGGAGGTCAAATGTATTGGTTGAGTGTTCTCGATGGTTGTCGTTCTTGTCTTGATGTATTTGTTCTTAGGATTGATGGAGGGCCACCTTACAGTAGTATAAATAGCCCTCAGCTGTATGACTAAGGCCTTACAAATCTGAGTCCTGACACCACCAGGGGGTGTCAGAATTACGTTCCGCCCTTACTTAAGCAGAACACCCAAAATCAGGAATCGTAATTACACAACACCTTGACTTCAACCATAATAATAGCTTATAACACACGCTCCTACGCGCGTCAAATTACGCCAGAACGTCCTATATCGACGGTAGATTGTTCTACTAAAAGAAGGATTAAATTCTTTCGAGATTACGATACTACGACGCTAAGTAAGACTCTAGCCTCGATTTGCGACCTATTTGGCATTACCACTAGAATAGGCCGTAACTGGCTTTAGTAATAACGTGAATTAGGATCTCCTACTATTTATCGAACACGTACCCTTACGACGAATCTAGGAAGGCCATCTAGAGTCACAAAAGAGATAATAGACATACTTATATCGCTATCGCGAAACCTAGTCCGAGACTAGGCTTTAGAGGCTTAAATCGAATTCCACGGTATTAACGTCTCACGCCGCTAATTAACTCGCCGTCTTTTCAAAGAGACTAAAGGCGTCCGGCGCTATAAGATGGCGTATTCGAAATCCTTATTTTTATAGTAGAACATCGATGATCGCCGTCGACACGGCGAAAAGTATAAGGGAGGGACGGTTAAAGATACGTACTAATTCTAGGTCTTTTCGGACGAGGCACACTTCGACCTAAGTGCCTAATAAGCTAGTTTTATCCTACGGGAAGAAGGAATAAGATTATAGCTAGAGAATATACAAATGCGAGGTAAGAAGACTGGCGTGACATTACATGTTACCGGGTAGTGTAACTAGTGGGATATAACACCGGAATTAACCTTCTACCACGACGAAGAGCCACATATCGAGCAACCTAGACGACTACCGAAGCCACGAAAGTCTAAATACGAAGACGACGAGCAATTCCAGCTTAGGATAAAGGAATGGGAGGCGTCGGCGCCGCACCTAGTTGAAGTCA